>JAYMFT010182681.1:0-12021 GCA_038088735.1 Panulirus argus
ATATTGCAAGGTCTAAGATACGAACTCACAAATTCCTCATAAACAGACATCAACATAACTACCATAAACAAACTAAACGCCTTTAGAACACTTACCGACACCAGTTTTGGACAATTCACAAAAGCCGTTCACAAGCTAAACGCCTTCAGAACACTTGCCAGCTTCAGTTTTTGAGAAAAGAATGAGAATCGGGGATCCATAGAATCCAATGCAGACAATTCATTCACTTATCAAAAACTACGACACACCTGCCTGGTCTTTCACCCTGTCCAATGCAAAGACAGCGCTGCGATACCACACTAAGCAGATTACCCTGAACAGTCACCGGGTGCCAAGCAACCACAGACATTCAACGCCTGTACAGTGAATCAGAAATAATTGCAGTTCAGTCTCACCTCAGAATATTCAGCACTAGTCTGTTCAACAGCGATAGACAACTGCCACCCAAACGATTTCGTAACTAACCATGTTTACCCCATGCTTCATTCGTCAGCACGCTGTGCTTAAGAGCATCTCCCTTCCCCATCATACGAGATATTTGCAGATGATTTACCAAACCGTAATGACTCTGTTTACGCTAAACCTCTATCCCAGCTCAGTGGTAAACTACACCCCACCAGACATACACCCATCTGAAATTATACTGTCCAAGCATGGACGAATTAGGTCTGCTCATCTGCGTTCTGGACTCGACTCTATCTCTCCAGCAGTGCAAACACAGATTCATCATATCACAAGACCCCACTTGTCCAAGGTCCAAGCTCAGTATTGACGACGCTGAACGCTTATTCTCAATTGTCCTGTACTCACCACACGAAGACACGCACACAATCACCAAACATCTTGACCTGTGAACGTGGCCAGCTTCCAGACCTCTGCCGGAGCCACAAAGATGATCCTGAGGCAGCAAGGTAGGGTATTGGTATACATGTGTAAGTAGCAGAGGGCATATTTTGAAAAGAATCTTTGATAAGCTTTTCTTTCTCTTACTATATGCTTGAAATGTTGATGGCTTGGTAAAATGAGTGCAAGCTTATTGTAGAAAATACTGATATTTAATTGTAACCTAGTACGGCTGATATAATTTTTCCTAGCTGGAGGGCATTTCCCTATTTTGTTTTTACCCATCGACACAAGGTGGCAGTCATAGTCAAAAGAACAGTCTCAGGTAGGCTTAAAACATATCTGTAAGCCTTTTAGGAATCAGAAATTCTGCTGTGAGCCACCGAGAAATTGAGAACCAATTATTTCTTTGATATAGGGTTGGCTTGTTTCTCATTAAATACCCATATAGGATATATCGACAGAGGTTCCGCTGCCCGGTGTTTAACGTCAATAATAGATTGTTCGTGGCTGGAAAAACGTAGCGACAAAGCGTGCATTTTTAACGCCTCCCCAAAACTCGAATTATTCTTCATCGTTGAGAGACAGATAGTTAATATTAATCTCAAACTTTGTGCCAGCCTCGCTCCGACCGCCGAGAATACTAAGTAAATAAAATGTGTAAAATAATTGAAGGAATGGATGGTTTATTGTGGCAAAACTTTGGAACTGATTATAATATTGTCTTTCGTCGGTGAGGGAAAGTTATATATTCTGTCTGGGCTTCCCGGCGCGGGTTGGTGGCGCGGCGAACGGCAAATATAACGTGGGGGATTTTTAATGAAAAACTCGCTTTTATTCGCTCGGAAAGGAACTCGCCCAGGGAATTCTGAAGGAGAGTTGAGGGTTTCACCTGCCGGCGGGCGGAGGGATCGAGGTATAGGAAGGAATTTAGTAGAATAATTCTACGTGATCTGAGACACACATCACCACTTAGCATTCAGGTTAGGAGTCTTAGGTGCAAGAATAGCAGCAGGCTGTGCGGATCGAGCTGCTCTTGTAAGGCCTAGCTGGCCTCTCTCCCTTGGCAGCTGCCTCCCTCTGCCCCTCCAACATTAGTACTACGGACACGCCTAACGCGGCGTGATTCCTTAGGTGCAGGAACAGCGAGCAGCCTGTGCGGCTCGAGACGCACCAGTTGAGGGTTCGCTGATGCCTGCCTCTCCATCAGTACCACTGACATGCCTTCTTACTTACTGTGTTTCCAGCTTACTATCTCTCACCCACCCCAAGCTCAAGAACTGCGTTTTCCAGTTTTCGTTTTCCAGTCTTGTGTCAGTCAGTTTTGTTTGGTGCCGAAGGTTCTGATGGTAGTAACTGTGGTCGTATTTCATCCAAGAATATGAAAATTGAGAACATTTTTTTTAAGAAGAGTAATTCGGAAGAAATTGGTTTCGTTTTGATTACTTAGGATATATATGGAGCTAATACGAACTTGTATCTTACTATATTGATTTTAGTCAGGGGCATGGAAGATCCTCCATCGCAGGTGTTTTGTCTTTTCTGTCATTATATTCATACATTATTGAGGGAGAATATCTACGTGGAGCTGTACATTATGATGACAACGAAAGGAGCTGATAAATTGCCATGCTTCCAAATAGTTTATCATTTAACTACTTGAATATTTTTGTCATTTAACCGTTTGAATATTCTTTTTCAACATGGCAAAAAGAAATCTTATTTTTGTTGGCTCCAAAAAGTAATATTCCAGTTTTAGCCTAATGGTATCAGTTATTCATGTACATTATTCGGTAGTTAGATGACAAGACAGAATGGTTATACTTTAGATATTAAATCCAGTTTTAGTAAAAATGCGTAGTGGATGAGTGAAGTAAGTCGGCACACTTAAACTTTATTAACCCTTATCTAGAGAAGGATTTTTGGTGGACTTATGATAATATTATGTCGATATTCGATTTCATTTAATTGAAAATGTCTGTAATAATGCAACATGGGCTTAACACAATAAGGTGATGCAGAATATTATTTCAGTAGTGGTAGTAGAGCACTGTGGATTGGAATGATAATGTGATATAGGTAGCTCTTGCTACACTTATGTAGTACAGTGTGATAATGACAGGTTTCATGTCGTTACAGGCTGGCCGAGACGCTATAGACGGCCCTCGTGCCCGCTTCACGGTAAGTGAAATGTTCAGTGCATGTCGTCCCATTGCCTAGGCGTGCCATAAAAGGTACTGCACACAATGATCAAGTCTTAAGTTCTTATAGTTATTTCCCAGACGACTGACATTGTCAAGTTCTACTGACAGTTGCTTCTCAGAAGGCAGACATTGACTAGTTTTACACTATTATCGTTACTTGTCATTTGGCAGACAAAGCTCTGTTTTACTTATGGTTCTTTCCCAGAAGGCAGACATAGTCAAGTTTTATTATGATTACTTGTCAGATGACAGACATAGGCAGGTTTTGCTTTCTCATAGTTACTTCCCAGATGTCAGACATTGGGAAGTTTTAACCCTCATAGTTTCCTCTTAGATGACGTACACAAGGAAGTTTTACCCTTGTAATTATTTCTGAGATAGCAGACATAAGAGACAATTCATCTTCATATAGTTACTTCTTAGACTGCAGACATACTAATGGTAGAGACAGGTAAGTTTTACCATCTTATTGTTACTTCTCAGAAGGCGGACAGGTTATGTTAGTCAATCGTTGAAGCCTTCCACGAGAGAGAGAGAGAGAGAGAGAGAGAGAGAGAGAGAGAGAGAGAGAGATTACTTTGGAAACAAGGTTGAATCATCTGAACCTGCAAGACCGTATTCATACAACAGCGCGCGACCCCAGTGAGATCCTTGCTGAGCTGCCGTGAGATACAACGACTTGGAATCTACGCTGCGATGTTTCGCTGGAACATCGCGCGTTGTTTCGTCCCAACCCGCGAGAGCGTTCCTGGCAATGCCTCGCCGTGGCTGACTGCTCATGCGTTTCCCACACTTGATATTGGGTTGAGATTGAGTTCAGTCTGAGTTTGCATTTTCTTAAGCAGATAGACGGAGTTATTTGGCCAGGGCTCGGTTGAGATAACGTTAAATAACTGTTGCTCCGGTTGGTCGGGCGTCTTCCTCCAGGGAGAGAGGTGAGATAGCGTATACAAGTCTCTCTAATGTTACAGTTGTTTGTTTTTATTAGTACTTTGTGGTATGGATGTGTTTGTGTGTGTGTTTATCTAATTACCTACTTGTACACATACACGCGACGTTATACCCCGAAAGTGAAGTATCTTTTCATTTGGGCTGTATCATCATTAATGGACTAATAATTGCTCGTCCAGGACCTCAATCCAAAGAAGTCCATCATTTTTATGCTCTTACATCAGTAACCCAGATAAATGGTCGAGGGTTTATATATATATATATATATATATATATATAGTGACCTAGGAAAAAATGGAAGGTGAGGGGGTTAACGTTTGAATATTTTGAAGCAGATGAAACGTTTACGGCAATTTGTGTATTGGTAAAGTAAGTCTGTAGTTATTTTTTCAGCCTTATATTATACTTCTTGTTTATTTTCCGTTTAATACGTCTTTTTTATAATAGAAAATTGCTGTTTGATGAAAAAGTTCAAGGCTATTTGAAACTTTTGTCTTTATCAAGTATTTTTCACATCGTTAAGTATGTAGCAGTACCTGATCAAAGCATTCTTAAAAACTAGTGTCTTTTGTAGAATGTTTTCGAAATGTCAAAGCGATAAGACTAAAACTCATTGGAATATCCTCTGAAGGAATGTGTGAAGAAATGTAAAATGTGCGCGAGAGTTAGGGGCTTATTTTAGTTACCCATCCTTAAAATTTTCCTTAAATAAAGAAAATGTGAAATTGCGTCAGTAGAGACACTTATTCAATTATATCGGTTTAACTGTATTATTACTCTTTTAAAATTAGCTTACTGATGTTTCTACTGTGTCATAAAAGTACTTCGGAATTGCAGCATTATAAAGCGATAGACCGCAAGTCCTGTGTATTATAGACTTACAATGGTAATGAAAGCGTTTAGTCTGATGAATGTTTGGGAGCTTGCGTACGATTGTAAATGTCTTCAGGGATGTGGTGTACAAGGAGGCTGTAATTCAGGGTATTTGTAGGTGCTTAACATGAGCGAGCGTCTTCAGTAAAGCCAGTGGGAGTGTGAATGAGAGAGGGAGGTTCCGTCCATACTCTGAGCAACCTGGAGGATCCTCTTGCAAAGGTTATAGTGGTCAGGCTCCAGCAAGATCGTCTCATTCATGTCTTTAAATGGTACACTTTATGTTGTTTGACATTCACCTCCTTTATCGGGTTTTATAGGTGGCCTCTTGTTTCCTTCCTTCACTCCACCAGGACAAGGTAGACTATAGACAATCGAAGATGAATTTTGATAGTTACCTTTGCCGCCTTGATCAGGACGATACGACATTCGGGTATGGATAAGGTCTGAGAGCCGGGTCGTCATACCTTAGCGTCGTACTGTTGTTCTCAAGGGTCGTAACATTGTGCTCATGGGGTTAACGGAAGTAGTATCTCTAAGTTACAACAGATACTGTATCTTAGATGAAAGAATGATTGATATACAAATGATGGCCGAATTACTCCGTTGACCTTTACAAGTGGATTCCAAAAAAAAAATTTTTTCCCCTTTGATTAGATCACTCGATAGCTTCGGAATTTCAGTTCTTCTTTTCAGTTGCGGAGGTATCAAGAAACTATTGAGTAACAGGACGCAAGAGACTCAACATTCACAAATGAAGTAATTGGATTTGATTATTGAATTATTTAGGGCATGTTGACTTTAGATTATTATTGTTTCTGATGATGAACGTGTGAATGGAAATACATCTCCACTTTCAAGAAGTAATGGAAACTTATGTCGCAAGTTCGAAAAAGAGTGAATATCTATTAGTCGATTATGCATCAGATAAGGATTTGCATGTCTGAAATCTTCAGTGATGGTTAGTTGGTTGTTTGCGTCATGGTCATTTAGGCTGTCAACGTCAAGCGACATCACCAGCCGAAGAAAACCTTTTAGCACCTTCTTCAGGTGTCAAGGATAATTCTAAGACCACATACTATGTATATATAACCCATTTTGTCTTCACTGAATGTTTTCATCATGTGATCTACTTCTGTGAGCATTTGATTAGAGGAATACGTAAGCCGAACTGAGGGAACTGTTAACTCTTAACAATAATTGAAACAAACTTTCATTCAAAATTTTTTACTGCTTAATATGATGAATGCCAGATGTCCCCATAAGGGTTCAAGGAATACTTGGCACTGATGTACTTGATGACCCGTCCACACCTCTTGAGAAAACGAAGTCGAACGGGTAACTAAGATATTCATGTGACAGGCAGTGCGCGGTAAGCTGAAGAGACATGCAGTGCAATGCCTCTTGCAAGAGCAGCAAGTTAACGTCGATTTATACAGTCCGGAGTGAAGGGAAGGCATTACTCCCAAAGTGCTTAAGTTTTACGTAATCTTGAAAGCTAGATATGCATTGTAAAAATATGTAAACTCGAAAAACTAAGATAGTGTATAGTGCAGTGTTTAGTGCATTTGAATTTAGCCAGTTAAAGTTTAACATCTTTATTGACCTATTGTTTTACATTTTTATGGGGCAAAATTACCGCTAATGGCCATTCAGGAGGGCATCCAAAGGGTCATCGCATTTAAAGAAACACAAAGAACTTACAGAAAGGTTCCGAGTAAGGCAACAAAGTTGGTACCAGAGTTAAGAGAGATGAGGTACAGGGAAAAGGTCAGAGACCTTGAATTGCCTTCCACAGGAGGGAGAAGAGTAAGGAGTGGCTTGATTAAAACCTTCGATTCTATAAGCCAGTTGGATTGCATCAACAGTGAACTTTATAGATCATTTGGATTACTTCAACGGTGAACTTTTCTTCGAAATGTGCAAGGACTGAATAACCAGAAGCCATTGTGTGATATTAAGCAAAACAACTTTGTAAAGGAAGATGCAAAGAAGTACTTACATAATATGAGAGAAGCGGATGAATGGAGTATACCGAGTGGTGAAGTTGTAAATGCGGAGAGCACGCAGAAGTTGAAAAAAGTTGTGTAAAAGTTCAAGAGATGGGATCCCACGAGTAGAACTTCAGAACTTCCCCATGCACTACAAGTAGGTAATTACACACACACACACACACACACACACACGCACATCAGCCGTGCTCAAGACTGTAGATATGATTCATAATTAGATGGTGTAACAGAAGCGACCCCATTAATACGTTATACGCCTGCCTGCATGGCACAAGGTGGTGAGAGATGACCAAATAATACGAATCCCAAATTAATCTGGAATTTGCTAATTTGCATTAGTGATCCAACACATTTTCTTTACGAAAAACCGGGAATCATTTCAAACTTGAATTAAATCGTTAGGGTACCAATTAGCACAAGTTTTGGGATGATTCATGTTGGAAATGAATTATCCGAAGTGTTCGATTTAGCTCGCTTATCGGAACCACCGAATTTATGGGAAATATTATGAATTTCTCTAGAAATTACCAGAGCATCGAGTACTGTGTGAGCAATATGTTAAGATGCTGTTGGGAGGCGGTGTTGGATGAGAAATATTCGTAGGAGACAGTATTCGAGGAGGGACACAGTTGAGCATTACTGGGAAACATCACTGCGGGAGGCTTGGTGTTGGATATCAGGAAATATAAGTGGACGAGGAATAATTTTGAAAACTGGCGGAAGACAATACTGGATTAAGGATATGGTTGGATATTTTTGTTGAGATAGTACGGAAGACAGTACTGGATTAAGGATATGGCTGGATATTTTTGTTGAGATAGTACTGTTCTATATTCGTGGGACATACAATTGGGCAAGGAGTATAGTTAAATATTTCTGGGAGAGATTTAATGAATGAGAATCATGGTTAACTCTGAGGCAGTGTACTCTGGGGTTTTCTTCAGGTATAGGTCCGGAGCCCGCTAAATGTGTGAGTGTGTGTGTGTGTGTGTGTGTGTGTGTGTGTGATTACGCATTTGCACTGTATAGGTTGGGAGATTGAAACTCGTGAGGCCCCAAGGGCATGATGGATTCCTCTGGAACAAGAGGGTCCTCAACAACTGTACTCCTATCCTTTCCCACTCACGGTGGTACGCCTTCACCGAAGGTAACGTCTCAGTCGTGCTGTAAACCTCTTGCAGGCGAGTTCGGTAAAACACACACACACACACACACACACACACATATACCTTGTTCATTGTAACAGGATGAAGTTTTGAGGGGATCATTCAACGAAGTATCACAGCAAAAAGGATCCGTAATCAGATACCTCATACAATTTGCGGTGGCCCTTAAATATGCCGGAATAATTAAACTTAAGTGCCTTAAAGTTAAACTCTTAAAAAGAGAATTAATTTGCCCTCTTTATTATTATGTAAAGAAGAATCTTAAGTGTACTTAAGTAAAGTTCTTAAGAGCACTGGGAAAGTGTTTTTAAGTGTGCCCCAGCAGCTTGATGCACTCCAAAACTTTTGGCTCAGATTGTGAAGTTCTGTATATTTTTATGGTTCCCAGCGTATATATATATATGTGGTTTATGTCTGCAAACCTGTTAAACTGAGACAAGTTAACTGGTAGTTATTCTGTGTTCTGAACGACGTTGACAGAATTGTATTTTGACTAAAATATTGACTTGGAAATTAGCTTTTGTTTATCAGTAATAACAGAGACTGGAACTCATATTACTTATTAAATGATTTAACCTTTATCATCCACAGTATGTATCTAAGATGGGCTTCATCGATGAACTGGAAATCTCCCTCCTGTATTATTACTCTAAATAGTTAGAACATAAGGAAACAAGTAAATAATATCCTCTTCTCTTCTCGATGCTGTCTCCCTACGGCGGAAAAAGGCGAACAGCTATTAGAGAAAATGTGCGTCCTTATGGATCTTATGTTTGATGCATTGATCACGTTATCGCTTGCATTTATGACATGAAGTACAATATTTTGCCTGTACCGTAATGAAGTGCAGTTTCCGGTGTCGGAATACCAAGTGTACTGCAGGAGATGAGGGTGTAGACAGCACCGATATTCCAAGGGCACCAGCTTATTGTAGAGGGTGTAGACAGCACCGATATTCCAAGGGCACCAGCTTATTGTAGAGGGCCTTGACACAGATTCCAAACGACCTTAACGATATATATATTTGATATACCTAAATAACGCACGGAATTCTTCTCACGCATTACGTTGCCTACAGTCACTCGTTAGAAAAAAAAAAAGATTCACAGATCCTAGGTCGTAGGCAGATCTCTTAATGACTTGAGAAAAATCACAAAACTCGTGTTCATGTGTTGCTATTTTTCAGAACTCAAAGAGAACAAGATAAATTAGAAAATCTTCGAATCGAAGCAACTCAAAGTTGCCGAGAAGTCTCTATCCTTAAACTACGAGACTCCTAGCAGTGCTATATTGTGTCTAGCAGCAACACTGTAAACGAATCAAAAACTCCCGACGTTGGTCTTACACGAGATATCTCCCACAACTTGAGGGAACCAGTCAGTCCTGCCCGGGCCCACCGTCTCTGTTCAGAAAAAGGGTAGCTCTCCAGCCCTCCTCCCCAGCCAGACGACGTGTTGCAATAATTTGGCCTCTGACTAACATTCCTCAAAGAGGAGCCTAAGTAGAAAAGTTGGCAAGGTGGGGGGAGATGCACGGGGCAGTCCATTCTGAAAAATTCTAAATATCTTCGTCCCCACATAAAGATTTAAGTAGCGTATGGAGACCCACTTCAAGAAGTGATTGTAGCTTTCGAGAGGGGCCGATCGATTTTATTATATTATTCGTACCTCGGGCAATAACGTAGGTAATTCTTGCTGTGTGAGAGAGAGAAAAAGAAGAAGAAGAAAAAAGAGAGCGGTCTTGTTTCCTCAAGACTTCATTAATGTAAAGACTTCTTTTCAGCCGTCACACAAAGGACAAAATTTATCTAAGTGACATCAGTGAAAGACTCTTCCAAATTAAAAAGTCAGCCCCACTAATTACCTGTTTATTCTGAAAAGTAATTTGCTGATGAACTTGTTACGACTGTATAATGAGGCCAGAGACACTATTAGAGAATTAAAATTGTAATTGTTATTTAATGACACGCTATTTTTTGGTTACTTAGTTTGTATTTTAACTTCCTGGCAAGACAAGGAGAAAGAGACCTTACTACCTGGCTGCTTAAGATCCAGGTTTTTGTTTCCCCCTATCATTTGATTGATACATAAAAGAGGGAAATGCCAGAGTCTGAGATGGCAAATCCGTATCGCTCTGCTTTCTTAATTATTTTACGCCAGGCTCACAGATCATTAGTCTCATATTTTATTGTTGTGGTTCCCATAGGTGGGTATAATTGTTTTTTTATGGTGGTAGACGCCAAGGGAGCGCTGTGATACTGGCGAAGCGATGATGGGAAGGGGCTTTTTGGGTACATATTCGTCTGTTTGTCATAGACTGTCTGTGTATTCCTGGCTGTGACAGGGTATGTATTTCTGGTCATAGACAGGCCGCTGTGTATTCCTGGTCGTAAACAGACTTTATTTCTGATCGTAAACAGGCTGTGTTTGTGTTCCTGGTCACAGACAGGCTGCGTATTTCTGGTCTTTAGAGAGCCTGTATTTTCTTTGTCACGTGCTGTTTATTCGAGGTCATAGACAAGCTGTTTATTCGTGGTCATAGAGAGGCTGTGTACTTTTGGTCATAGAAGGACAGATTATTTCAGCAGAGGTGTGATGATTCTTTGAGATTACTAGAATAATCATTTTCACCATTTTCCTTTCCTTGTTTTAGAGCAGGTTTAGATTATTATGTACATAGAAAAAAAATCTGATTTTAGATACACCAATAGAATTTTAAAAGGGGCCAAAGAGTATCAGGGTGATAGTAGTAACTTCCAAATTAAACGTGAGTAAGGTCAGTGGCACATAATCTTACTAGCTAGTTGATTATTTCAATACCGGAGTGACACAGTGAACTCGTCTGTGTCAGAACATGTTAACCCCACGAAAATAGGATACATTTTTTATTCACTGCACGAAGACAAACACACATTACCACACTTCTCGGCCAGTGATCCCGCCCGGTGGACGTGGCTTGCTTCTTAAGCGCTGCGGAAGTCACGGTGGGGCGGGAGAGTAAGATAAGGTTTCGGTTCCTTTTCTGTTAAAGTTCAATGAATCATTCAAATCCCTGTAGATATTAACTAACATCTTTGGGTCTTATTACTGATAATTCTTGCCCAGCGTACAACAGTGTTTTTTGAATAAATAAAGTTGAAGGAAACTTTACGGACAGTGTAGTGTAGCAGCTAGTGTTGCTATTTTGTTAATCGAGGAAGATGTTCCAGCGCATCTTACGTGTGTAACGTCCTCTGTGGACACTGACAGACATGACCGATGTACGGTCTGCACTTGGCCGAGCATAAAAAAACATTTGAGCACTTAGTCTGGTGCAAGTTGGACGCGCGCCCCTCACTGGTGACCGCTGAGTTATAGCCAGGGTTTTTGTAACGCTTTATTTAATCACCGTGAATTTATGGCTGATAGTGGATCGCGTGGAGAGCCGGCTGGCGGGCTTTGTGTTCCCGCCAACTAAAACTCGCGCGCTTTTTTCCTGTAAACAAACCCAAAGTCAGGTTTTGCCGCTCAGCAAGCAGGATATCCGTAATAAAGTTTCCGGTTAATGAGGTGTTTCGTGACAGTTTTGATTCTACAGCTCCCTTCCAGACGCTGTTTTAAGATATGGAAATTCGAGAAAATGTTTAGAAAGATAAAGTAAAAAGTTGTGCTTGTCACATCTGTAATGATTACCTGTAATCCACCTGCTTTCTTGCCTGTGTTCGCCTTGTTCCAAGACCCATTTTCGCTGAACTGCTCTGTGACGTCACGCATGATCCAGTATAATTCTCAGGTCTAAAACTTATTGTGTAATTTAGATAAGTAATCATTGATGTATATCGCTTTGTTTCTCTTCGTTAAAGAATAGAAATTTGATATTGTATTGAGACAGTATTGACAGTGGTCGTTTCGTTTCCAGAGAGAGAGAGAGAGAGAGAGAGAGAGAGAGAGAGAGAGAGGGGGGGAGAGAGAGAGAGAGAGAGAGAGAGAGAGA
>JAYMFT010182692.1:0-12021 GCA_038088735.1 Panulirus argus
TATATATATATATATATATATATATATATATATATATATATATATATATATATATATATATATATATATATCACGGTGACACTTTACTGTGAGGAACATTCTTGGGCAGAAGGAAAAACTTACAGACAGATGTGAAAAGAGGGAAAGTGAAAACCTATTAAGAACAATACACCGACTTACGAGAGTGAATTGGACTGTTGTATCCCTGATGAGCCAAGACAAACAGATGTGCTCACTTGTGCACTGAGAGCCTAAAAAAGGCAAAAGAAATGTACAAGAGTTTGTAGGTATCAAGTAACAAAGCAACGAGCAATTCCTGCGGGACACACAACGCTCGAACTTACACTGTTAGGAGACAATACACGCGACTGCTGTGTGTATTTCACAAATACGTTCGCCTCCAACAGTACCAGAGGCATTCACGGGTGCAGGGCGTGGCTGCATGATGTCGCCCAGGAGCCTGGTCTTACTCTAGTGCCAGAGTTTCACGCTGACGACTTATCCTCCAGGGCATCACGGATCCCTCCCCCAGCAGAGCAGGCGTCTCACACCCAGAATGCTGCTGGGGGTGGAGAACTCCCCTTCCCGCTGGCATTACGAAACGCGTCGCTCCGTTCTAAGTTATACGACTCGGGCGAAAATCATGTTCCCCTTAAAACGTATCTGAGAAGAGTAATTTGATATTTCTTTTTACATCCACTTTCGGAAGCAGGGGATTTGTTTATACTGATGCTGGACTGGCGAAAAAAGGTATTCCTGTCTAGTTTCTTAACTTCTGCACACCACTACTGGGTTTCTATGTCTGGTTTTATATATCTCCTTTGCTTTATCTGCTCTCTCTCTCTCTCTCTCTCTCTTTCTCTCTCTCTCTCTGTGTGTGTGTGTGTGTGTGTGTGTGTGAAGCGCATGCGTAATCAATACGTAATAAAATGTTACGAGCAGAGAGTTCTATACTCGCGTTGCCCGGTTTCTTAAATATGTCTTAGCCTAACGAACACACACACACACACACAGAGCTTACTGTAGTAGGTACCCATTCATCGACCAGACCCTGGGTTGGATGGGAGCCCACTGCCGTACTCGGGACTCGAGCACGGTCCCGAGAGATGGTACGTAGGTCGCAAAGCCGACCACTGCACCACGGAGGCTCCAGCATGAGTATGTGAGTTCCTCTTATGCTCTCACTTGGTGTTCAGTGTCCGTATGTCTGTTTCCCTTCCTCTCTCTTTCTCGACATCCCAATTCATCTCTCTTCTTTTTTTCTTTACCTTAGGTTACTTCCCCCTTTAATTCACCTCTAATTTTTACATCATAACTAACGAGTGCGTTTAGTAACCCCGCGTCGTTAAACGTTCATACGATTTACACGAAAAAGAGTCTAATCCTTTCACAGCCGCGTCTTCCCCTGCTACACCCTCTTATACCTGAGCCGTTATTTCTAAACATTCGCTTCATATAATCAAAATAATGTCTCTCGAGTACTTTAGCCACTTTTTTCCTTTACACTTTCATATCATATATTCTTTTTTAATTATAACATATGTAAAATCCCTTGCTTCTTACACCGCCTTGCCTATCAAAACACTCTGGGAGATGAGATTTCTTTTAATTATATGATATGTAAAGCCACTCGCTAATTTTTTTCCACGTCCTGACTCGTAACATTCTGGGAGCCAATACTGTTCATCTGGAATTTCATTCACTTTTTGCTTCACGTGTCTTTTGTATCTCGTAACTTTTTCTCACAAAAAGTTCCTCCTGACACTGCTGTATTCGTCTGTTTTCTTTCCTTCTGTGGTTTCTATAATTCTCTGTTTCTGTATACATACGACGCTCTTTCCCCCGTGGTTATCGCTTCGTGTGGGTCACCCATGGCTAAATGAATTTGCTCGCAGGGGTCCACTCCTGCCCTTCAATGTTGAAGTCGTGTGACTTCGTGTATTTAGTCATTCTGTCTTAACTGGCTTCCTGAACTGCACTTCTCCCAGCCCTGTGGAGTGGGTGGGGTTCGTCGACAGACCCCACTCCCAGCCCTGTCGGAGATCTGATCCGCCACGGGTATTCCTAACTAAGAGAGTGATACTGGAGTCGTGGCTCGTCCTCCAAGGGAGCGTCGTGGCTTAACAGAACCGTGTTTCACTCCGTGATGAGCACGGCATCGCACGAGTCGGTCTCTAGGGCGCTCCCTAACACCATACTTCCCAAGTAAACACTATGTGAGCCAGCGACACCAAAACCACCACCTCACATAACAGTCAGCAACGAGGAAGACGCACCACCGCCAACAGCACCACCGCAACCCATATCGCTGCCACAAATACAGAGATCACTTACCAATACCTTGAAAAATAGGTTTTCCCAAAGTGCTTAAGCAGGTGCTCGCCTTGCACATCTGTGTCACGGTGACACATCGTGACTCATATTAATGTTGTGCCTTTATGACGTGAAAAAAAAAAATGGCCCGTAAAAGTCTAGCGACTGGAAAAGATTAATGAAAAATCTGGCAAAAAACTGGGCAGCCGTTTTTACTTCGCAAAAATACTGCAATGTACGTGTGTGTGTGTGTGTGTGTGTGTGTGTGTGTGTGTGTGTGTGTGTGTGTGTGTGTGTGTCTGAAAAAAAGCTAAAACTAGTAACGTTTGTTATCATTTCAGTATATAAACCCAAGACCTCTGCTCCAGCGGCTCTAGCACCTTCAAGGAAGCGCTATTATTCTCCGTAGCAATGGGCAGGAAGGACTCCTTTCTTTGAAGCGAGAAATCCTTCGCCGGAACTGTATTCCCTTTCGTAAAATGACGATTGTACTGCCTCGACAAAGGTGACCTTTCACCCGCGGTAACACCATTACTATGGCTGTCCTTAACGGAGAAGCACTGTTTACGATGGGTATATGTTAGATGTGGTATAACATAACAGACGTGATATAACAACAGACGTGATATAACAGACGTGATACAATAACAGACGTAGTATAACTGAAGTTAAACAATAATAGATGTGGTATAACATAACAGACGTGATATAACAACAGTCGTAGTATAACAGACGTGATATAACATGAAGTAGCGTAACATAACTGAACTGGT
This sequence comes from Panulirus argus, assembly GCA_038088735.1. Classification (NCBI taxonomy): domain Eukaryota; kingdom Metazoa; phylum Arthropoda; class Malacostraca; order Decapoda; family Palinuridae; genus Panulirus; species Panulirus argus. The sequence continues at coordinate 3,087 of JAYMFT010182692.1, forward strand.
AAAACATAAGAAAGAGGTTTAAGAAAAGAATTGGTACAACACGAAAACATGGCATGATATAATAGACGTTGTATAACGTAACATACGTGCAGTAACAGAAGAACTTGGTGTAACGCGACAGACGTGATGTAACAGAAGAACGTGGAGTAACGTAACAGAGGTGATGCAACGTAACGAATGCGACCTGAACCAGACAATCAGACAGACAAAGTACGCAGGTCAGGCTTCTTTCTCTCTCAACAGGAATGGCTTCATAATCCAATTGGTACGATTTAATAATTTATCACACAAGACTTCATACTTCAGCGTGAACGATTTCATAAAATCAGAAGGCACGATTTCATATTCAGCAGGCAAAACATTATAATTCTGTCGGTGCGTTTTCATAATACAGCAGGCATTGACTTCATAATTCAGCAGGCGCGATTTCAAAATCCGTGCGATTTCGTAATTCGGCAGGCATGGCTTCATATTTCAGCACGTGCCATTTCATAATTCAGCATGCACGACTTCATAATTCAGCACGAGCGCGACTTCAGACTTCAGCATGCACTACCTTATATAATTCGGCAGGCAGTCAGTCAGTCATCAATTCAGTAAGCACGACTTCCTTATCCAGTAAGCACGGCCCGATGACCTCCCCAGTGACATCAACCACCTCAACACAGAGGACCCGACAGGGATGACCCTGAAAACTCTATCCTCCACTTCGGCGACAACACCGACACGATACACGAGCGACCCAGACAGTAAACCGAACCGGTCACCGCATGTACTGACGACGTTAAGACGAGGTCGCCCGCCCCCTTCTAGCTCGACATACTAAAGCTGTGGCAAAACCCCACATCTCTTTTCTTCTGTTGCTGCAAGAACAACAACACAAGCCCCGTACTGAAGAAGAAATACATACTGACTCTCGAGTGGGGATCCACATCTGCTGCAGGAGATCCACATCTATAGCAGAAAAACGCCATACCTGGAGGATACTCTAGTGCAGAGCAGAGAACAGTAGAGGAGAGGGGGTTTGAGTGACAAAGTACCACACTGCAATAACCTCCAGCCGACAAACGCCGCCGCCGCCGCTGCCCCTCCCCGTGGTAATTATATCAAGCTTTCACCCGTTCCATTTCCAGTGGCAGCGAGTCCAGAGGCCACGCTAATCGATGGTCTAAATTTGCTGATAATCCATTAATTAGTGCTGGCGTCCCCAGCCCCCCTCTCCTCCCCCCCAACCTCCGCGGCGGGTCCTCCTCCTCCTCCTCCTCCTGCCACCAGTTCTTCCTCGACCCCACCTCCGGCTACGACTCGTGGGTTGGATGGGCAATGTGACCTTCGGCCTGACTCTTGAGGGTTAGGTCAGAGGGGTCGGATCGTCGTGCTCAAAGGATCACATTCAAGATGTCTCTTCGTTGGTGTTCCATCCTCGAAGACCACCTGAGGCACCATAACCACATGCGGCACCCACGACCACCTGCGGCACCCACGTCCACCTGCACCACCCACAACCACCTGCGGTACCCACGACCACCTGCGGCACTCACGACCACATGCGGCGCCCACGACCACCTGCGGCACCCATGACCCCCTGGGGCACCCATGACCATCTACGGCACCCAGGACCACCTGCGGCACCAACGACCACCTGCGGCACCAACGACCACCTGATATAATAACTCACTTCACCTCCCCACCTTTCCACTATCTCCCTGTCTTTTAACCTTTAACTCCCTACGCCATGATCCTCATACAATAACACGTACGTATCTTTTTTCCGAATTCATGTGGCTTTACCGACCCACTCGCTATTCCAGCACTGGTCATGTATTCTTTTTCTTTTTCTTTAACTGGAAACTGCAGCATTACGGAAACAGCGTTAGGGACAGACATCAATTGTTGGAGGCGCAACCGTATCCCCTTTGTCCTCGTCGAGCGTCCAATCACCACCAGCCAGTGACCGCTCGTTGGGCGACTTGCATCGCCGGAGCACAAACGCGCTCTCGTCCTTGAGGGATCGCCCCCGTCAAAGCTTGTAATGAAATGCACGCTACGCCTGGCCCTCTGACCTGCTTAAAAATTCCCTATGATCAATTTACGGAATTCTGGAGATTCGAGACTTGGGTTCGCGCCAGAGCGTTCGGGAGGGCGAGTTCCTTCCTCTCTGTGCGCGCGCGGAGAGCGAGACTGCCTCAGCGTGTGGGAGGTGAGTATTACCTCACAGTGTGGGGAGTTTAGCGCCCCAGCGTGTGGGAAGTTAAAGACCTCTGCGCCTGGGGAGGGAGGCCAGTGCCTCTGCGTGTGGGAGGGCGAGTCCCTCAGGTCGCAGTGCTCAAGCGAAACGACGAGATCAGCCGCCCACCTACCGCACGCTGTTGTGACAGAGGTCTTTGTTTGACGGACGTTCAACGGAGGAAATCAGACGCTGGCTTCACGGGTCATCACCAGCAAGACGCTGGCTTCACAAGTTATCGTCAAGACGAACTCAAAACGTAACACAAGGAATGCCAAGAGAAACAAACCTATGGAAAAAAAAAAAAAAAAGATATGATTGCTAGATACCTGAAAAAATTTCTTTGTATAAACCAGCAGAGACGACGCTCTGATAACAGGGCGACTGAAGTCTGCTTAAAAAAAAATTACATCAATTACACGCTTCAGAAACTTTGCTCCTTCAGTATGAAAATGGGAAACAGTTCATTAAAAATGATTCATAAATTCCCTGAATTAGGCACATCAATACATCCACCAGAGTAACACCGACCTTTCACTACAGACTCAGGAACATCTGCATTAAAAACCTCCTACAAATCCCTTCCATAAAATCCCACGTCAAATACCTAAGTTTGAAGGAAAAAAGTCGGGCGCTTCCTTTACGAGTAATTAATTGGTACCAACAGCTAATAAAAACGCTAGTGGAAATATTAAAAAAAAAACTATTACTCCCAAATAACTCTAGTATTTATACAAACATTTTCATAACATTTGCACTCGGTATTTCGTCATGGCTCTCGTTTCTTTTTCGTCGGTAACACAAGAGACAGACTGGTAAACATGACTACAGCGTAAACGGAAATAAAAGGATGTTTATCTCATTCTAATACAGCATGTATGCAAGACAATTCACGGCCATTGTGCCTCTATTATGGATGAAAGAATATTCAACAATTCCATCGCAATCACAAAAACCTAAACAAAGCGACTTAATAACGCCTCCAGGCACGGCACTGGCGTGAGACAGCGCGTCGGTCCTCGTCACAGAAGCAACCTACAGGGCCCTGCCGGTCCCCCCGCAGGCGGCCATCAAGGCTGACTTACATCAGGTCAGTACCTCAACGACTTACCACTTACCGTTGTACCAACTCTCCGTCTCCACGTCATGTACTTCGTTTATGCGTCCACCATTCTTTAAATTCCTCATACTAACGACATACTTTTGCGTACACTCGATGTTGGTTTTAGAGATTCCATTTTGCTTTTCCATGCGTCCCCTGTTGACATCCCATTAAATACAACGCCGCGCGGACTTCCAATCTCGGCCTGGCGTGGACAATTACGGCTCTGAGAACGCCCCCTGAGTACCTCTTGTCAAACAATAAGCTTTACGTACACGCACATCTTCCAGGCCTCCCTCTCGTTACTTGAAAGACTTTGCCTGTAACTCTTGTAATCCTGCCTCTGCTGAAGAGTTTATGTGTACTCCCTAATGGCTTCCCGTCGACTAAAAGTCTTTGTGTGACCCCCCAGCGTTGGTTTCCCGTCAGCTTGAAGTCTTTGTTTGGATCCCTTATTGGCTTATTGTTAACTGTGAGGATTTACGCACGGCCCTTGACGGCTTCCCGTCAACTAGAAGGCTTTGAGAGACTCCAGTGTTGGCTTCTCGTCAACTGGGAGTCTTCGGATGACGCCAATGTTGGTTTCTCGTCAATTAGGAGTCTTTGTGTGAATCCCCTGTTGGCCCATTGTTACCTGTGAGGATTTACGAGCATCCGATAATGGTTTCACGTCAACTGTAAGGCCCCTGCGTGCAGCCGTTGCTGGCCTCTCGTTGCCGAGAAGGCTTTACACGAATCTCGTTTGCCCCCACTAAATCGTCAGGCCATCCGTAACACCGAAGTCCTGATACTATCAGGACTTCGGTGTTACGGGATTCTGCCCACTAATGCTTAAAGCGCGACTGAGAAGTCACACTAAGCAAGATGTATCCATCGTCAATGCACGGAAAGAACGGTACCTTCTCGCTCCAAAGGAGTCCACCATTCCCCTGCTCCTGCGTAGAAAGCAGCATTAGGAGCCGCCTATTAGTCCCACTAGAAGTGGTTCTATGATTGCAGAACAAGAATATCAGGACATGCAAGGTAGCTGACGCAATCACTTGAGTACACAACATCTCCAAGACCACATGCAAAGGTCTATTTCCAGTATGCAGTGTCACATTTCTCCCTTCCCAACACAACCCTCTGGCCACGTGTCTACCGCCACCCAAGCTCGGACGTATTCCCGCGCCCCTCACTCTTCTGCTACCACTCCTCTGCTCACACCGTTACCCTGACTTCTCTTCCTCACCGCTTAAAAACTTCCCTTCCTCACCACTCGCACTTCTCTTCCCTGCCAACCCCACCCAACTTCAGTCCCTCTCCCCGTCGCCCAGGCTTCTCCGTTCTGCCACCCACACTTTTCTTCGCCGCCCAAACCTCTCGTCCCCGTCACCCGCACGCACTTCAGCTCCACCGCCCACCACCACCACCACCCATCCCAACCCACCCCCGCCCACAACTCCCGCTCATAAACTTCAAACGTGTCGCCTTCTGCTTTAATCAAGAACTTGTCCAGCATAGTAATTTGTCACCGCCTGCCTCGCCGCCTCCATCTCTAACCGTGTCAATGTTCGCGGGAGAAAAAAATATATATATATATCCTGACGTGTGGGTCGGTCCTGCCTACGCAGTCCAACCACATGCGCGCGCTCAGTGATCCAGCGTCAATCCGTGTGTCCATCTATCTGACCATTCATCTATCCGCCTACCTTGCTGCCCGCAAGTCTATCCATCATCGTGCAACTAGCATGGACACGTGGCCCCAACAGTGTTTGCGCTTCAATCCTGGCAAAACATACCGACCCTTACCAGGTGGCTTTTCTCTCCGTCTCTCTCTCTCTGTACTACCATGTAACAAACAAAGCCAAGAGACCTTGAAAAGATGATAGTACATATCTCACTCTAGTGCAATAAATACATCGGGCATATCAAGGTCTATATTCCACTTTAGTGCAACTTAGCATATATAGATCAAATAGATTCATTTGTCTGCTCTATTTCACCTCGGTGAAATAAAGCGAACAAATAAAGGTGTTTATTCAGCTCTGGTATAATACGTTCAAACGGATCGAAGTTCATACTTCACTTTGGTGCAATACGTTAAACAGATCTGTATCCTCGTTCTGGTGCAACCCAGCGAACTGATCATGGTCTACGTTCCACCTTGGTGAAATGCAGCGAAGAAAAAAAAAAATAAAGGCGTTTATATATTCCGCTCTAGTACAATACGGCAAACAGATCAAGATCTGCACTGTACTCTGGTGCAATACATCAAGCTGATCAAGGTCTATATTACATTCTGGGGCTATAAAAAAAACAATGAGAGGAACCCTGGTGGAAGGTCTTGGTGGGTACTCCACCACGGGGCAATAAAGCAAGCGAGTACCTTCCTGCCGAGGTTATGGTCATCATCCAACACCGGTGCTGGAGTCTAACAAGTGAGCACCACAGTGAGTCGGGAACCTGGTCAATGTTCAACCTCTGGTCGAGGCGGAGTGAGAGAGTTACCCCCCCCCCCCCCCGTCGGCTCCGGCTGCACTCCACTCCGGCGCAGTGCAATAACCGACCCTTGCGCCGGGCTCCTGACCACTCTCTCAGGGGGTTAATTACTGTCGTGTAATTGCGCCCCCACATTATGCAACACTTAGCGCGAGATGAAGTTTGTCTAAATTAATATCAAGAACCCGGTAACTGTCTGTCCCAACTCCCACTAGCTTTCTCGCACTCACCAAACCATTTGTTTTACGCGCCCTCTCACCTCCCCGGGTCTTCTCCCTTTTAACTTCCTCCCCACCTACTCCTCTCCCCCTCGTCTACTCCCGTTTTTACCTCTCTCCCCAACTCCCCCAAACTTTTGCCCGAGATGTAAAGGACGTTGTTTCTTTGCGTAAACGTCGCGCGCCGGGAAATTCCAATTCTAAAACTACATGACTAAATTCAGTATATTCTTGTCGGATTGTTCCCTCGCCTCAAGGTCCTTTCTGGTGCTTGAAAACACATCCATCCCCGACAACTATTCGCGTTTTCTACAATACGCGCAGCATCGTTCTATTATATTCGAGTCTCTTTTACCCATTCGCACAATTTTGTAAAAATATTTCCGAAAACGTGATTCAAGGACAGGTATCGAACGCTCGAGGTTCAGAGTGGATCCGTCCTGGGTGACGAACGAGTAAGTGTTTAGCTCGGCCATAAGCCGCCTCCTCTTGCCCTTCGGTGTCACAGAGTAAGGCCGACTCCATTGCTGAACACACTCATCCATCGCTCAACAGAGACACATCACTCTACCTCCACCTCCACCCACCAAACCCAGACCCCTTCGTCCGACAAAGACCTGAATCTCCACGAAGACCCCCTCTCCACCATGCCCAAGAGACCCCCGACGAGGACGAAGACCCACCCCTTGTCGTCTTTGCCAGGCCCGTTCCCCGGGCGTATGCGTCTCATCCAAGGCCCCTACTTCCTCGTGCCTCGGGGAATATATCCTTCTCGCAACTCAGCGGACACCATATACATACCAACCCCTGCGTAAGAGACAGCCAACCAGTGCCGTGCTTGGGTGATGAACCTACAATCACCCAGCGTCTCGACGAGAAGACTTTCGCCCTTATCAGTCTCGTCGAAGACCCTTCGTTCTGCGTTTTACTAAAGACTCCTGAAGACCGAAGACACCCCCCCCCCGGGCCTGCTCCTCCTCTAGCGACTAAAAACCCAAGACTCCGCCAGCCCTTCAGGGTCTCAGAGGGCACATCCCCCGAGACCCCTTATTTACGCAAGGGTTGCTCTTAGAAGGGATTACGATGGCTTACGGGGCGGAGCGCATATGGAATTCTGAACTGGGAGGGGCTTAGCTGTGTAGCTTAAATTGCGTTTTGGGAAGAAGAAAAAAAAATATACAGGAAGTTATTTCTGAAATTCAAATAAATCCAGAATCTCTCTGGTATCAGTAGGTCGCATTACCGAGCGGGCCTGCCACACAAATGTCACATTTCGATCATTCTCAAGACAGAAAGGACAAAATATTTCCAGTTACCAATCACTGGTCTGTTACTGATACGAAAAGCAAAGAAAATAAACTAGTAAATATTATTACTAATAATAATAATAATTATAACAATAATACCAATAATAATAACAATTATAATAATAATAATAATAGTAATAATAATAATAATAATAACAATAATAACAATAAAAATAATAATAATTATAATAATAATAATAGAATACAATGTGACCTTGGCCACTTGACAATCCGTCACTGGGGAGCACCCTGGGGTGAATAAAATACACATACATTCATCACACTGAAAATGTTTGCCGAGATGTGCTCTGAAGCGTTTGACCAACTCCCTGACAACCATAAAAACCACTGTGTTGATCACTACCAGATTATGTATGTATACATCGTGAAGCCTTCCTCGCTACCACGGTGAGCGCGGAGTCGCGTACCAGGCATCTTGGGCTGAACCCGGACCATCCATTCTGACCCTCCGCTTCGTAAGGAGTAACCCTTTCCACTTACGGGACCCGGTTCCTCCCGTGCACTGCCGGTACCACAGGTCCCTACAGCCCGAATCGTCCGGGATATCCCTGAGAACGTGTGTCGCTCCTCCGTGAGAACATGATTACGCTCATCCTAGTGCGTCTTCAGTCATCTTTAGCGTTCGGTCACACCTCCAGGTTCCTTAATGTGCTTTTGCGCTCTTTAAGTAACCATGGAACTCGTGTGCCTCATTTGCGAGGTTGTGTCACGCTCCGTGATCTGGGACACACACTCACTCTCTCTCTCTCTGCTTCAACTGAGAACTGAATCTTTCATGTTTCAGACTTTCCCACTGTACATCATAATGTACGTAACAAAACATCAACGCCTAAAGATGTTGAGAACGGAGTAAATCTATCAAATATACCATAAAAAAATCTATATATATATTGATACCAAAAAAAAAAAATATTTATACAGATGAAAAATAAAAAAAGTCTACCACATATCCTTAGGGTGTAACGGTACTTTCATAGGAAGAGAGGAAAGACCACACCTTAAAAAGACAAGATACATGACAGAGAGACAGGAACATACGCGCAGTATGGTAGAGAAAGATATACACACACACACACACATGAAGCCCGGAGATCCATGCGAGAACCTCGCGTCGTGTGGCATCCCCCAGAGCGCGAGAGATACACCACACCACTGACGGACAAAGGCAGGCGAGATATAAAGCAAGGAAGTGTTCTGACTGGGGAGGGGGGGAGGACCATGAATGCTCAGGGAGGGGTAGACTAGTAAACCAAGAGGGGAATGGGAACGTAAACATCTGAAGCGAATGATGGATTCGCCACAGTTGGACAGATCTGGAGAGTCTACCAAAACTCTTTTGAGGCGTTTAGTGATGGACCTGGAACGGGTGGCTGGCATCGTTCCTTCGACAACTCCACTACACACTCTCTTAACTCTAGGATGTGTAAGACTTATCACGAATCTAAGACTGACAAATCAATTAATAAATTACTGCTTGTTTCAGTATCCATCAAAAATACAGCCTTTATTAATATATATATATATATATATATATATATATATATATATATATATATATATATATATATATATATATATA
>JAYMFT010182703.1:0-12021 GCA_038088735.1 Panulirus argus
CGAGATTCGTTAGATTACTGCCCTAATCTACCTAAATTATCGTCACGATCATCGCCATCCGTTAGATTATTGCTGCCCTACTCTCTCTAATTACCATACGATTATCATCTAATAGATTAAAGAAGTAGTCTGCCTAATCGCCACCACATGACTATCACCATCCGTTAGGGCATTGCCCCTAGTTTCCCTAATTACTATCACGGTTATTGCCATCCATTAGCATATCGACCTAGCCTGCCAAAGTACACTATTATCATCGCCATCCATTACATTCATCCGGGAATCACCACCATGCCATTGCACCAAGTCCACCAGAATGTCGCCTTTTTGGGTGCACCATCACTGATCAACTCTGCCAGTCTATTCTACCTAGTCAACCAAGTCATACCTATATCATATAATGGTCTTGTCCAGTCAACCAAATCATCCCTATATCGTGGTATGGTCTCAGTCTAACACTTCAGATCACCAGTCCACCTACCACACGACTGCCAACATCGACCAGATCATCTCCCCGGCCTACCAAATAAACCCATTCCCATGAAATGATCTATATCCACACTCTCTAAATCGACCCAGGACCTCCATTCCAAAGCCTTACTGCAACGTCCTGTCTGTCAACGCCGATTTCGTCGAATAATTCGTTGGATTCGTAATACGAGGACCATCGTTGCTCTCCCGAATTAAGAGGGCAAAATTCACCAGTCTACAGTAACCCCATTTCCCCCATTGTATCGCTCCAGCCCAGAAAATGATTCTTCTGCTCCAAGGAAATTGCGTTTAAATATACGAATTAGTGATCATTATCATAATTATCATTATTATCATTATTCTCACCAGTAGTAGTAGTAGTAGCAGAAGCAGAAGTAACAGCAGTGATAGTAACAGTAGCAGCAGCAGCAGCGGTGGTAGTAGTAGTAGTAGTAGCAGCATTAATAGTTGTATCATATTCATGACCACTCTTATTACCCGTCCCATATCACTAACCTTCAAGATCCGCCAAAGTCGTCTTTTCCGTCTAATCCAACGCGCAGACCCACCTCGATCTAACAACACCAGTCCCTCAGATCATTAACTAATTCACCCTCACGAAACTTCAACCCATCAACGTCAACTCTTCAGGCCACTGAAGCATCTTCTTCTTCAGCTATCATCAGAGACCAAGTCGATCTCCGGCTCACAAAGTCTCTCCTTATAATATGTCTCTCTCAACAGAATCTCAATATTGCAAATACCTCTCAACCATCTAAAAATCAATCTTCCGCTCCGTCTTCTGTAGATACAGCTTTTCCAGTCCACTAGACTCACTACTACTGAGACGATTAAACCAGAACTTCCATCAGCAAAACCATCTCGAGAGAGAGAGAGAAAAAAACAGAGGGACTGAATTAATAACTAAAACAAAATTCTCGGCATCCGTCGGTGGTGGAGAGGACGCGCGAGACGTGCCATAAACCACCCCAAGTACACACGCCGACGTTCCAGGCCGCCCCAACCACCCACTCCTTGGGGAAGCCTCATATATTTCTCCGGACTTACAACACGCTGACTCGCGCACTGCATAGCTGCATGAGCAAAACGTCTGCATGAACAAGGGACGCCTGTTCAGTCCTTGCCAGCAGCAAGGGGTCATGGGCAAGAGGAGGTGGAGGAATAGGAGGAGGAGGAGGAGGAGGAGGATGGAGGTCAAGGGTCATATCCTGCAGTTCCGTGTCCACAACTTTGTCCTCCTTTGAAGGAAGAGCGTGAATTACGCTCGGGGAAAATATATAAGGACACACGAGAAAAAAAAAATTAATATACAAAACACAATTTCTTTAAAGTTTTACGATACGTTTTCCGTGTTCAGGACACTAGACTGGTCTCACGTACTGGGCGTTCGTAAGAACAAACAGGGAAGACGTTATTTTCATGCTCTGGATCGATTGTCTGCCGAAGGATCACTGAAGACGCGTTACGGTCACCCAGATGGTGATAATGACGAACAAAGCTCAAAGATTTACTTGCACCCTCTTGGAACAAGAAGAGAGCTTTCAACGGATCTTCTTTACTGATCAAAGACCGAAGGAACCTCTTCCAGATATCAAATGGGTTCAGCAAAATTATAATATCCAGTTCTGGGTTGACTGGAAAGCCAAAGAATTATATACTCCGAACTTCCATCTGTTCTCTAAACCTATAAAAAACTTACTAAGTTCCCCATGAGCAGCAAAACTTACTTCCGAATGATCTCGTCTTCCTAAAGGAAGTAATATGTAAGCGACACTTCGTCTTGAATGCGTCAATTCCAGCCGCAACTCCCTAACTTGAGGACGAGAATGTTAACTCCCCAGAGAGAGAGAGAGAGAGAGGAGGGGAAAGGGGGGAGGGAGGAACCATCAGTCGCCCACAAGTTGGAACAAAAACGGGAACCGACAGACCAGCAAATACAACAAGGTGTTCGTCAATCCCCCAGCAGTTAAAAGACAAAGGCTTGAGGGACGACCCTGTAATATACCTGCCACAAGCACCCGACAAGCAATCAGGCAAGAGTGTGTGCTCTCATCTCCTTCGCACAGGCGCATAAGGAGCCACCTCCTCAACCCGCGGACCATTTTCTGTTACAAATGTGGGATGGACGCCCGCATGCCAACGAAGATGGGGGCCATAAGTTCACTTTTATGTTTACACAACTGCTCCTACCACTGTAATTACCCGGTATATTATACAGTGGGAGATTTAGAAGGAGGCATAGGGATGGGTGCGCTTAACATGGCTCATATGGCGTTCCAGTTCTGAAGGAACCTCTTTTGATATTGGTCTCCACAATCGTTTCCCTTCTTCTTCCTCCTCCTCCTCCTCCTCCTCCTCCTTCTCTTCCTCCACCTCCCCCTCTTCCTCTTCCTCCCCTTCCTCCTCCTCCTCCTCCTCTTCCCTTTCTCCTTCTTCTAGAACACAAAAGACGATAAGATCGCAAAAGCAAAGTGGACGCCTCCTCCATTGGCACTTACATCTCCGGATGTCTTCTACTTACACGATTTCATCCATCCATTCATGTACGGTTAACCCCTTCTCATCCAGCCAGGCCATCCACCCACTTATCCACCCGCCTAATCAGCCACTCACCCACCAGCTGAGGCCATCGCTTGAAACGCACACACACACACACACACACCCGGGGGGCCCCACGAAGCAATTTATTGCCAAACCGCAGAGCTGGACGTCTGGAGAAGTCAGTCAAGTCATTTGAATAATATCCTGGTTTAACACGGGCGCGGATGGCTGGACGGGATTAAATAATTATAGCACTGGTATTGAAGAGCAGGAATATATTATAAGGCGCTCAGCCCCATGGTAATTCTGGCGGACAGTCTGCATACATTACGCAACCTGATATGTGAATTTTGATGATTACGTCCCTCCGTGTGTGTGTGTGTGTGTCCAGGTGGGGAGTCGGGGATGGAGGCGCGGATATCCACTCTGCTGGGTATTCTCTTAGGATAATCCGTTCGTGTATGATAAACGGATTTCTGAATTTCAGAATCAATCACACACACACACACACACACACAGATATATATATATATATATATATATATATATATATCACTAAAGGGTATACGACCCTTGTAGATGACGTGACGACCCTTTCATAACCAAGGGTCGTACCACCTTCGCGCCCCAAGGGCTATACCGTCGTGCTCAAGAGTCGTAACCGTCGGGCTTTCAAGTGCTGACGCTCAGCGTTGGATCACCTCCCAGTAAAACTGTTCCTTCTCCTCCTTCCTCGCCAATTACTTCGTCAGTTGCTTCGCCAGCGGGTCCGTTCGTCTCCGGACTACGCCACAACAATCACTCCAGCCAACAACAACAACAACAACAACAACAAAGAAAACAAGGACAAAGCTATGAACAGCAGAAAGCAAACAACCAAGTACTCCCCCAACAACAACAACAAAAAATATTATAACAATAAAATCCCGTCAGAGCGAAATAACAACAACAACAACAACAGCCATCACAATAACAACAACAACAAAAAAACATGGCGTCGCCATTCCCTCTCGTGTGATTAGTGAATAATACAATGACTAACAGAGACACAGTTAAAAGGGCCTAATTGGCCGCTGATAACCGACATGTTTATTTGTGCAGGACAATCAAAAGGTATTCCGGACGCGTATTTATTCAAGTAATTTCCTTGAAATACCAAAAGTTAGCAATCTGGGGGACCTGTAAACCTGCCCAGCTCATTCATCTGGTATTCACTGATGGCAGACTGGATTTCAGACACCTGTGTATGAAGGGGGAAGGGGGAAGGGGGGTTACTTAGAGCAAATTACGTGTATATGTATTTCCATTTTTAATTCTGTCTCTTTCTCTTCGATGGCTGGTGTCTCCCCCAGTGTCAATTATATTCATAAGAGTCTTGAATAATATATATATATATATACATATATACGAACAGTTGGATTTTTACCAGTATAGAATCCAGAGAAAATGGTCTTTTAAACTCAGCAGGAAACTTTATAGACTCCTCTGTGCAATCTCAAACGAGAGGAACAGAAAACGAGTATCAAAATCGAAAAAGAAAACCACTTGTTATATAAACTAAATACCTCACTCCAAAACCTCGAAGGAAATTCCCAAATCTTTCAACTTGGACAGAGCAAGTGTGTGTGTGTGTGTGTGTGTGCTGTAGTGGTGGTGGTATCCAGCGTCCAGACGTACAACCGGGAGGTTGGAAAAAAAAGAAAAAATATAAGAGTATGGGAAGAAGTATATGTAATTGAAAACGGGTCTAATAGTGTGTACAGTCCACCGACGCTCCTGCTGCCCACCCACCCACCCACCCACCGACCCACCTACCCTAGACCCCCTCCCCTCCCTCCCTAGTCTCAGACCACATTACCCGAAGCAGGTCCCGAACCCACTGCGGCGGCCTCGCTTGTGAAACCTGAAAATTCCGTAAACACTCCGAGCCTCGCTAGCCCAAACACACCAGTTTATCTCCAGGTTTGCCAAACAAATCGCCCGGCACACGAGTTTAGATTTAGATCTGCAAAGTTAGCGAAATATAGGTCCGGGAGTGAAACAAATTTTGGGGGTTTCGAATAGCAGGGGTTCGTTTGTGTTCGAGATAAAGGGTTCGAGGATTCAGCCCCGGCGCTCCCAACAAACCGTATATTACGTGACGATAAAATCAGCATGGACGTTCAGGGGGGAGGGGGGTACTGGGGTGGAGGGGGGGGGAGAGAAAAGGAGGGGGAGGAACGAATGGGGGGGGGGGAGGGGGGGTGAACGCAAGGGGGGGGGGAGACAGAAGGGAGGGGGGGGTAAGGGAGGAGGGAGGAACGGAAGGGTGGAAGAGAGGTGGTATGGGGTGGGGGGAAGGAACGGAAGGATTTGAGGGGGAGGAGGGGGAGAAGGAGGAGGAGGGGGAGGAGAAGACGGGGGAGGGGCGAGGGAGAGAGAGGGAGAGGGGAAGAGGGGGAATGGAGCTGTAATACAGTGGGTGTGAGGAATTGAAGAGGAGGAAGATAGGGAAAGGGGTGATGTAGAATGAGTTAAGGGGGAAAATGGAAGGAGAATTAAGGGGGAAATGGGAAATAAGGAGCATTAATACGTGGGGAGAAAAACGGATGAGAAAGAAAGAGGTGGAGTGATAATACAGGAGTAAGGGATGAGGAGAGGTGGAAATATGTGACAACAGAGATAGAGTAAGGATGGTGATGGAGGAGCGAGAAAGAAGGATGGGGGTTAAGGGGTTGAAGATGAGAGAGAGAGAGAGAGAGAGAGAGAGAGAGAGAGAGAGAGAGAGAGAGAAACACATGCTTGCAAAAGAAAAAAAAAACTCCCACACGCGAACACGTGCATCCGCTAGAAATCCACGCGAGCAAACACAAACAAATACTAATTCACACACACACACACACACACACACACACTAACACAGACAAATACAAGAAGAAGCACAGAAACATTCGTACAGACACACAAGTGCACAGACACGGGAGGTCAGCAAAAGACGGCAACAGAATTACGAGGGCCGAGTTACAGTGAGAGGTTAGAGGCCAATAAATATGTCCACCGAACGGTGAAGAGAGGAGTAAGGGGTGACTTGATCACAACCTTTCCAAACCACTTTCATGACGTTAACGGAGGGAACGATTCTTCGAAAGATGCAAAGATACGACAACCAGAGACCACAACATGAAATTAAGCAGGAACCATGTTAGATGTGATGTAAATAAGTACATTTTTGCAGTTTAGGAACACTGGATGTGAATGGAATAAACTGGGTAATGAAACTGTGGACAGCACACGTTAGTTTAAAAAGCTGTTTGATAGTGCTTGAAAGCTCAAAGAGATAGGGCCCTACGAGTGTAGAACTCGTTCACCGTACAGTACAAATAGGTAATTACAGACAGATATAAACCTTCGAGCAAACGGATTAACACACACACACACACACACACACACACACACACACACAATTGTAGAAGACTGCATCAAGTTGCAAGGGGACCTTGACACATTCCAAAGTAAGGCTGATACATGGTTGATGAAGTTCCATCCCAGCAAATGGATGAGTCTCATGTACGAGTATAAATAAGCTGCAGGAACAAGTGTGTGAGAGACTTAGTAGGAGTGGACACTGTCACTAAATTGTCGCCACTTTAGGAGAATAGTTAAGTTAAAGAAGCCAACAGTCTGCTGGCAAATATTAGAACTGCATTCAAGTTCACAGATAAGAATATAATCAGCAAGCTGTTCATATCCTTCTTAACGCCAGGACCAGAATGAGCTTCTCAAGTTTGGTCACCGCATAAAAAAAAAAAAAAAGCTGAAAGAGCTAATAGAGAAGGTCCAAAGGAGGGCAACAAAGATGGCACCAGAATTAAGAGAGATGAATTACAGGGAGAGGGCAGAGTCTATGAATTTGCCTACAATGGAAGAGAAAAGTGTGAGGGATGACCTGGTCACAATATTTAAGTTTTTAGAACAGACTGATTAAGCAGTCGTAGACAATGAGACAATTCTTTGAAAAAACTTTAGGGACAGAGCAAGCACAGGACATTCCATGAAATTAAGCAAGAAACCTACTTAAAAATAGATATGAAGAAGCACTTTTATAGTGCAAGAGTGGTAGACGAATGGGTTAAGATGACTGAGGACATGGTTAATGCAGACGACATTCAAAAATCAAGAAAAAAAAATATATATATATATTTGAAAATATTCAAGTGATGTGAGGAAGCCCACCCACGAGTGTAAAACTCCTTCCCCGTACAGTGAAAACAGGTAATTACATATAGTTAATTAAACACACAACCCACACATCATGCGTGTTTATAGGTTGTGTACTGTGTACGTAACAAGTAATTTCTAGTAATAGCAACTTGGATTTTACAATCCTAATTGTGTGAAGTTTAATCAAAGCACCTCCTAATCGCCTTTACAAATGTACACATGTGATTAATCAAAAGTCCTGTGATTTTGTGATTGCACCCTGTTATTAGTAACAATCCATCAGGCCTCGACCGTGACTAATTACTCTTAAGACTGGAAGTCATCAGAACCAGCGAGAATAATTATCGTTTTTCACCTATTTCGATATTTTTTTCTTTTTACGAGTGTGTGTGTGTGTTTTCGAATTATCAGTTTCTATTTTTCCTTATTTCTCCCATCTGTTTTCTCTCGTTCTTTACGTCTGATAATGCTAAGCTAATACAGCCAGTTCCTTGATCTGTTATCTAAAGATAATCTTACCCTTGGATTATCTTCCTTTACTCCACAGGCATTCAGTTATCAGGCGTTGTTTTTATTCCTTGTAAGACAACCATGTCTTCTCTCTTCATATCGGATCTCCTAAATCTAAATCTAAATTAGTTTTTGTTTTTTTTCTTTCATCTTTCATCTGTTGGTTTCTAAACCTCTTGTTTTATCTTGGTTTTCTTTGACAAATTATTCACTTAAAATCCTCCCAATCTTCTTATATTTCAACAATTATTCATCTTATTTACGCGTACCACCGGGAGCATTGATATCCTCACCACCAGCATCACCACCTGCACTACCACCACCACCACTTACACCACCACAGCAACTCACTTACCACCACCTCTTCCTCCACCACCAACGCTACCACCCTATGCAGCCATCACTAAAACCATTAGTACCTCCATCACCACCACAATCACGACCATCACCACCACCATCATCACCACTATCAAAACCTCACCACAACCCTTAATATCAATAACATCACAACTACCATCACCACCGCTCTTAATATCACAACCACCAACAGTATCACCAACACATCTCCCTCCACTACCACCATTAAATCCTCTACCACCACCACCACCACCACCACCACTCCCATCATTATCATACATACAGCCTCCACCTGCATCATCATCAGCAAGACCACACACACACACACACACACACACACACACACACACACGAGCTATCCTGAAAATGCCTCAGAAAATCTTCTCTGGAAGGACGCCATTATTTCACCTTCAGATCATTCCTGTGTACACATTCACCATAAACAGACACATAAATCAGTTATATATGATATATATTCCCCCGTCTACTTTAACAACTGTACTACAACCAGCATTAATATAAGCGCTGCGCCGCTTCCAGCACCACTGCCAACACCACTACCACTATCACCACCACTCCCATTATCACCACCACCACCATCACTACCACCGATACTACTACAACTCTCGCTGCCACTCCCATCAACCACATCAACTCTGCAACGCCCCACTACCACGAGCCTTACCGCCACTACAACTACCACTATCAGAACCAACAACCCTCGCCACTACCACCATCCTCGCCACTTCAACCACCACTTCCACTACCCCAGCTACTACCACCACCTCTTCAACCACCACTTCTGTATATACAATGCTTGGTTAACCACTGTTAGAAGCAAAAGACGGAAAACAGCTCTGGAGTGACAGAGTAATGATCTGAAATACGAAAAAAAAAGAAACAATGTCTATGTGCATATATTATATCTATCAAAATGCCAGGTTTCAGTTCTGGTCAGCAGATCTGATCAAAGCCAGGGACAACTAGAACGAATTCAGAGAAGAGCAACGAAACAAAATCCGTCTCTCGGGAGTAAGCATTATGGAGAAAGACTCAAAGATCTAATATTAGTCTCTCTAAAAAAAGATAGCAAACCCCGAGGAGGAGGTCCAATAAGAATTTTCAGAGTACCAAATAATTTCAACAAAATAGACAAGAATTTCTTCACAGACAAAGATTCAACGACCAGAAATAACGGCATGAAATAAAAATAATGAGATGTAATATTAACGTGAGACAAAGTTATTTCACCTGTAGAGTTACGGAACATTCTTAATGCAAGGGTTATCATTACCATGAAATTAAGGCTACGTAGATATCTCAACGATATTCTTATCAGCAAATAGGTTCAAGAAGAAAAAGATATTCTAATCTATTGTCTGTAAGAATATATATATTTTCTTTCTGTTTGAGACAGCCTCTAGTTAAACTACAGATTTTTTAACTATTCACACTTTACTATAAAATTTCCGTCGCAGTACATTCTCCACATACTACAGGGTGTTCCATTTTGTTTTTTTCTCCTGTCCGCTGTTGCGGCCAAGGGAGAAGTGGGTGGGTAGGGGGATGGGGGCCCCCTGCTTCACTATCCTGTCTCTATCAGAAATAAGATCATTAAGACCCCATGACACTACTGTTGTACTACAGCTAGATAACTCATCACGGACCATCAGGGCTTCTGTGATCTGTCCTTCCCATGTACTCCCATGTAGTACCTTACCTACATCTACCCCTCCCATCACTATCTACAAAACTCCACTGCCTTCCCCTTTATGACCCCATCTCCTACCACCATCGCCCCTTCCATTAACCCTACCATAAAAACCTACCATTTCCAGGTCCCCCCCCCCTCCTCAAACAGACCCCACCACCACCACCACCATCACATCCACTTCTGTAACCCTCGACTACAACCACATCCCCTCCACAACAACCCCTACACCCCAAAACTACTATTCACCATTATCATCACTATTACAATTCCCTTCACAGCTATCACTATCAATTCCCAACACAATCACTCGTCTGCTGTCTCTTATAATATTTCCAATACTTTCTACAAACTCCTTTTATATATTTTATATATTTTCTTTTTTCATTCTCGAAATTTTCTTTTTCTTTATATTCATCTTTCGATTTCTGTCTCAACTCCCAATCATCCCATTTTCTTCCCTCTTATCACCTCGAGTCATTCCCCCTCTCTCTTGCACCAGGTCCCCCTCAACCTAAGACCCAACCTATTTCTCCCGATTCCGTCTCTTCCCTCCTATGCAACCTACTTTACAACCCTCTCCTTTATACCATCTCATTCTCTCATCTTTCTCTACATCTTTCTTCTTTCATTATCACATCTTTGCCTTACTCCTCTCTTCCTCCTGCCTCCTCCTTCAACGAATTCGGAGTCACTTATACCCTCCTCCTCTCTTTCCTCCTCCTCTCCAAGCTCCCTTACCCATCCTGACTTACCCATAATCCCTGCTCCCTTGCCCAAAACCTACCCTTATCTCTTCTACCTTTCCTACAACTCCCTCCCCACTAATCCTGCTCTACTTACAACCCCCTCTTGAGTCTTACCTTACTTAAAAACCCTCTTCACTCCTCCTTCCCTAACCTAACCTAACAACCTCTCTCTCCAGCCCTTCTGTATTACCTATAACTCCTCCCCACTCCTCCTGCCTTACCCTACAACCCCCTCCCATCCGTCTAACATTAACCAAAACCTCCCCCTATATAACCCACAACCCCTCCCTTCGTCAACTACCTTATCTACAACCACTCCCCAACCGTCCTACATTACCCACAACCCCTCCCTGTCCCACTCACAACCCCCTCTACCTCACCTATCTTGCTCACAACTCTTCCCTAACCCTTCTTACCTTACCTACAACCCCTCCCTATACCACCTACCTTACCAACAACCCATCCCCACCCGTCTTACATTACCCACAACCTCTCCCTACCCCTCCTGCCTTACCCACAACCCCTCCCCTTCCCCCACATTAGCCACTATGAATATGCATGCAGCTAATCGAGGGAGTAGGTAAGAGCCGGTCCAGCCATGCAAAGTAATCGCCACATTGAAAGACGCACCAAAATTACATTTGCCTCAAGAAATTTACCTCGTGAATATTGTAATTAGTGCAAAAGACTCGAGACGAAGAGGTGCACATCCTGTGTAATGAGTTAGAGGGAGTGTGAATATGTATATCTTCCTCCTGCTGCGTCCTGGAGGAGGAGGAGGAGGGGGAGGAGAAGGAAGACGATGATGATGATGAGGAGGAGGAGGAGGAGGAAGAAGACGATGATGATGAGATGATGATGATGAAAGAGAGGAGGAGGAAGATAAGGAGGAAGATGATGATGATGAAGAAGAAGAAACGGAGGAGGAGGATAAAGAGGAGGAAGAGGAAGAGAGAGAGAATAAGGGAAGAAGGAGATGATGATGATGATGATAAGGAGGAAGAGGAAGCTGACGAGGTCTCATGTATATCTAGCCAGCCAGGAGAGCCAAGGAAAGGTGAAGGGAAGGACGAAGAAGTCAAAGGAGGGAAGAAGGAAGGCAATATGGGGATAAGGAAGGAAGGTAGGGAAAGAATGAAGGAAGAAAGTAAAGAAGAACAGGAGGGAGGAATGAGAATAAAGAGGGAAGGAAGGAAGGGAGAAATCAAGGAAAGGAAGGAAGGAAAGAAAGACAGACGGAAGGAGGAAAGGACGGAAGGAGTTTGAAAAGGACAGGTGGTGGTGATAAGCGGTGGTGGTGGTGGTGGTAATGGGAGGTGGCTGTGACGGGGTGGTGGTAGTGTGGGGTGGAAGTGGAGATAGGGGCGGTGAGGAATAGCGGTAGTGTTGGATGATGAAGGCGACGGGTGATGGGTGATGGTGGGGGGGAGGAAGAGTGATAGTGACGGGTAGTGTTGAAGG
>JAYMFT010182714.1:0-12020 GCA_038088735.1 Panulirus argus
AGTATCGTCCAAATGCCTCTCTTTTCTCTTTCACTAACAACTTTACTTCTTCATCCCACCATTCACTACCCTTCCTATATATATATATATATATATATATATAATTTATATATATAGGGTGGGGGAGGGGCCAAGGGTTCTGTGAGCGATGAAAAATGTGTGAAAGGAGAGAACATTATCTTCGAGAGCAAAAATGGGTATGTTAGAAGAAATAGTAATTCCAAAATATTATATGGTTGCGAGGCATTGGCTATAGATAGAGTTGTATGGAGGAGGTGGATGTATTAGAAATATATATATATATATATATATATATATATATATATATATGCTGAAAAAACCACATGGAAAAAGAAATCTGCCTCCAGTGCCATTTCATGAACCATGTAGATGTCACATGCCCCTGCTGTGGACCCACCCTCACTTAGAACCATCCACTTTCATTTTTCACCACTGGTATTCATGCCTACACCCTTGATAATATCTCACTGCATCTAGCAGCTTTCCTCGCACTTCATATATATTCTTAACAACTTCTGCAAGTTATATTTATCAACTTTAACATTTCTTCTCCGGATCCATAAATGCCACATCGAAATCCGTCTGTTTCTCTTAGGTATTTCAGACATATTCCGTAAACACCTGATGCACACAAGCTCTACCACTTCTGAAACTGCTCCATCTCATTCTGATGCTCTGTACATACCTTCATCCTCTCAATCAAAGCCCTCCCATACAACTTACCTGGTATACTCAACAAACTTATACCTGTGTAGTTTGAACACTCACCTTCATCTCCCTTGCCGTTATGCAATGGCACTATGCATGTATTCTGCCAATCCTCAGGCACTTCACCATGATCCATACAGTTAAAATCCTTATCAACCAATCAACAATACAGTCATTCCTTTACTTAATTAATTCAACTGCATTGCCATCTGTGTTCTATGTTCGCCAAGTCAGTCGTAGAGTCAACGCTTTGTTTTTGTACAGCAATATACTATGGATAGTATATTTTTTGTTTTTATATTATAGGTACAGTCTTGTCAAAGAACTTATCACTCCAAAGTTTATATTTCTCTGCTATTGGAAGCAGCACAGCCTTGATGAGGGGGTGGAGAGTAGTTGAGATAGCCATGAGTAGAGCATTTAGCTATGCCTCATGTGGGGAAAAAAAATGCCCAAAAATATTGTTTAAATCTCAAGTATATAACATGGTATTTTCGATACTCCTAAAAACTCATGCCATCCGACTTTCGGTACTTTTATACTTAAGGAAAAAAAACAACATAACCTGAAAAAGATTAATCTGTATTTTAGGTACAGAGAAATGTACAGTAATTTATCACATTTCACTGAGGATATCTGCTAGTTTCCAAGTGCTAGGGAAATTTCCAGAATGCAAGATCCAAGTTTTCACTCTTGTAATAACAGGCTGTGACAGAGGCATAAAAACACTGTCAGATAAAACTCAGACACACAACTGTTAAATCTATTACATTGTGATTATAGCCATAATTAAATTCGCACTACCATTTCTAAGTTGCCTAACAATATTACAATATTTCTCCAATCAAAAATCAATATATAATCAGCACTATATTTAAAATGAACGGATTTACTGTTGAGAGGACAATATACATCGTGAAACCAACACAGTTTTATTAATACACAATCTCTTAAACTTGCACAACTGAAAACATAATTGCCACAATGACAAACATTTAACTAACAAATGGACAATAATCATTTTGCAAATGTTGGGATAATTCAGTTGCTGAAAAATAATGAAAGCCATCCATTTTATACAACTAAGAATATAAAAACATTAAACAACCATAATTAAAGACTCTGTAAAAACAGTTTTAATTCTTAAGTCAATACATGTGCAATATTTTATATAATGGTAGCAATCCTCTTAACAAAGATAAAAAATGTTTGTAACCCAGTTGTAAATATTACTGGTTACTTTTACACAAGGCACATATGCCCTGCTGTATTAGATGTATGTTAAAACAACATTTTATAACTCATACACCAACAAAATTCATCTCAAATTTCACCAAATTTTTTGGGTAGTGAATAAAGGATACAATGAGATTTACCTAACAGTGTAAATTTGAACTGATCTTTTATCATAATGGTGTACTTTCTGATGTTTCTTTCTATATCATGTCAGTATGTGCTTGCTACTTTACTGCAGAAGGTACTCTGGAATAATTCTAGGAAATGATGAAGGCCTGTTTCGCCACAGAGTATGTTACCAACCCTACTGAAAAATCACATTTGATTCACATAAAAAAACTTATATGATGAAAAAGTGACTTTTGAATGGGTTAATATGGAGTTTGTACATTGTGCCTCTGATACAAAGATATGTTATACCATTTGTTGTTAAGACTATACAAATCACTCATCTTGGAACTCTTTACATCAGGTATATACACAGTGCCAGATTAATAACAATATCCCTTGGGGATCAGTACAGTTAATTGTCCCACAATTATTAATGTGCAGGGGAAAAGTAATTTGGTGCGAGGATCCTGGCATGCATCTCTTTAATAAGTGGCACTGTGTATGCCACAACTTCGTCCCACCCAGGATGACGCCATGCATTTTCTCGAGCTTCCTTTCTTGCCTCCAAGGAACCGTAACCTATGATAAAGGAAACTATTATTAGTTTTAAAAGTTGCACCATATAAAGATATGTTTCTTAATTCTTGAAGCTCTAAAAAGATGTAGGATATTTTTAATCTTTACAGCAAAATAATCAAAAAATGAAATTAAAGGAAAAATCTCATTTTTAACATATTATGCTTCACTTGAATTAATCTGATTTCTGAAGTTTTGTGATTACTCTTAAAAATCAACTATCAATTAACATACAGTTAATAGCTACTGTCAGTATGAATCAAAGTCAATGCTTCAGAGAAATAAAAGCTGAACTATACAGAAAGTAATTAATCAGGTAAGAAAATACTCTTACTGTCACTAAATCTAACAAGTAATCAATAAGGTTATCTTGCTCTGATAATCAAGTACATTAACTTATTTAGGTTATCTTTCTCTGATAATCAAGTACATTTAACTTATTTGGAAAAGGAACACAAACTCTATTATGAAAGGAGGTATACTTAAGGGTAAGAACTGTTAACTAGTCCAGGGCCTTTGGGTGGCCAGGTGTCTGCCTCATGGTTTAGCTAGTTCATAATCCACTGCCAACTCTACTGACACTTGAGATTCAGCTTGAGTTTTACAGCTGGGAGGAAAGGAGGTTTTCTCTCCCCTTTGGTTCCTGTAAATGCTAACTATATTCTATAATAGACTTCAAATTTAGAGCAACTCCCTGGGGAATTACTATCAATGTCTTAAGCAGTACGAAAAAAATTAAGACCAAGGCTTAACTATTAGGCGAGTCTAGAACAGTAAATATGTACAGCTATACAGAATTACTGAAAGCAATGTTACAAATAGCTTATTGTGAAGAAATAAGGGAAATTACTTAACTGGCACAAAAGAGCATTAATGTTATATAAAAAAAAATATTTACATTCAGTGGAATGTATCACTGTTAAACTATTAACAGTTAAGCTGAATGACATGTATATTTTTTCTAACAGGCATGACAATTAAGATGGTCAATTTTATATCATCAAAATTCATCACCCTAAAAGATGCCTTTGTGAGTCTTTCTTTTTCTGCCTAAATCAAACACAATGTTTCCAAGTATCAAGCAAATTGATGCATACAGAGTCCCCTCCATCCATATGTTCTTGCAAAATATGAAACATTACTCTAAGCTTTCAGTACACCAGTGCTACATATTCCTTATCTCTAATCTTTCCACCTCCTTATTGGTCTTTCTCTTTATTCAAACCTTACACAAACTCATGGTTATTCCTTGTCAAACCAAAATCTACCTCAGAATCCCATTCTTCACTTTAACAACTAACTTTTCTTTCATGCAATAATTTCAACATTGTTTCACCTTCCTATGTTCACTCATTTTTCAAAATCCCATTTCTCGGAAGACAATTTCTATAGCTTGCATTCACTTTCTGTTATTTTTAATAATTTTTCTTATGTACCTCTTTTTCATTTTTCTTATTTCTTTACAAGTATACCCTCATTCAGACACATGTCAGGATGGACCATCTTCACCTATGAAGATAACAAGATTTCATATATTCAAACTCCTCTTGCAAACTCATGTTTCCTTTACTCTCCCACAACTACAAACATTTACTGACCTCATTTGTATAGTTTCAGTTACTTTGAGTTTTCATTATTACAAAATAGTCGAATTAGTACTGTACTACATCATTTATTTTTGAGTAAATCCTTTACAATTCATTATCTCCTTTCTACTTTTCAGTCTATGAATTAACCAGACACCCCCCCCCTCCACACACACACACACACACACACACACAGTCACAAATCTGTATAATACTGCAACCTACTTTACATCCCTTCATTAGTTTTTAAGTCTTCAGCTACTCTTACAACATGCATAACTAAAATATTCATTTAAATTAGTGCAGCTCGGTATAAATTTTTATAGCTGATTAACTTGCACATATAATCATATGCATTTTGCCTCTCATTTCTATAAAACCATTTTCTTCTAATAATTTTTCAACTTCTACATACTTTTCCAGACTTCATACCTTCTCTACCTTTTTAAATTGCTCATTTGCTATTTTACATTTACACTACATTTTATAAATAACTTATTTTCTTTCTTTTTAAGTGATCTGCCTTATAGCAGACCCTTATAAAATTTTTTGTGAGACCATAAGCTCTCTCAAAAACATTAGTCATAATCACAAACCATGAGACTGAGGTTTGCTCCAATGGCCAGAGGTCATTATGGTATGTATTTTTTTTCCTGTAATACTAATGCCCTGGACTAAACCAACACTTCTTGCCAGGGAAGATGTAATAAGAAAATAGTATAAGACTGTGCAAACAGACTAGTTTATCCTGTTGCATTTATTGATATTCTGCAACCCATATATATATATATATATATATATATAGGCAACATAAATCATGCAACTTAGAAAACTAAAGTATTTGAAAACTCGAAGGTTAATTAAAAAAAACCTACTCAACATGCACTACATCCTCCTTCTGCAGTCTGATCCTCTTATGAGCAAGGAACTTCTCCAACAAATTTCCTCATAATTCCTTTTCTTTTGTCTCCCCAGAATGTGCCTCAAATTTAAATTTTGCATCCCATCATCAGCCTCACTGATTATGATGATGGGATTTTGGTAATATAGGTCTGTCATTTTAGACACTGAAGTTTTTTCTTTGGCTGCATTGACACTCCAGACTACAAGGTAGTCTTCAACACATTTGCACTATCCTTCAAAGAAAGATAGTTCTCGTTTCTCTGTCATACTATTTCTCTCTGCTTCTACCTTGTTCTATCATTTCATAAAGAGAATTTTCACCTTGCTAAAGCTTTTAAGGCAATCCTCAATTTTCCTTCAGTAATAGATATCATATCACATTGAACCAGATTTAGTTTTCTTGAAATTACCCCTTTGCTTTATATCAAAAATCAAAATTACAGTTACATTTAAGAGATACTCATGAATGACGCATATTAGTATTTTTTTTTCTAAGTTGAAGGCTCCAGTCACATTAAAAAATATCTGTAAAACTTTTTGCTGTTCATGAATGACTCTAGTTTATTCAACCATCCCAGGAAAATTATCAAAAGATCTGTATGTATTAATCAGTGAGTTACCCCTCTGAAAACTCTCCTCCAATCAATTATTTTGTTAAGATTATGGAGATTTTCACAACCAAATTTAACATATCTCATCCCCAAACTTTGTAGACTGAATAATGCTTAAAAAAAGAGAAAAGGTATCCAGGATCACCTAGTCATAACATAGGTGAAGCAATGGAAACCACTGACTGAAATAGCTAGGTATATACTTCAATTTGATAATATTTCTGAAGACTAAATTAATTTTTCAGGACTGCTCCATGAATGATACAGTTACCACCTGCTTCTCTGCACTATAAATGGCAAAAATTATGAATCAGTGGTAACAGCAAACTAAATATATACTTTGTAATCAATGCTTTATCCTTCTGCCACTAAAGTCTATTAGTATCTATTACAAATTTTCCCAACTTATATAGTGATCAAACATACTGGTGGCTTGGCAATGATTCAAATGACCTTACTAACTGTATTATACAAATATTTAACATTGTACTTTTTGATAATTATTGCTTCATAACATTTGTAAAATCCTGAATAACCACTAAAAACAAAATAATTATGTCAAAGAAAATTGGGCTACACATCAAATTAACGATATTCAGTAGATGGAATATATATGTATAGTAACTGGATAACCAAACATACGTTCTCTGATTAGTTTTGTGGTATTAATGAATTCTTGAAGAAATGCTTTCAGGTAAACAAGGTGTCAAACCCACAGAAGATGGACCACCAATTGTACAGTTCTTCAAAAGGAGGTTTTACTATTGGTATATGATGAGGCTTGGTGTTAGTAAGTGCTTCTGACAATGTAAGGGGTGGTTTTCCCTGAGAGGCCTTCAAAACTGTTAAATTTGCTGCAGAACAAAGTGTCATGCCTACAGTAACTGGTCCACCTACTAGACATTTCTCAAGAAGGTGGGTGTCTAATGCTGTGGGGGTTCTGCTACACAATAACAGGTGGGTCATTTAGAGGAGTCTCCACTACTGACTTTTTTTTTTAAATAGGTGACTGGGGTTAGGAATCTTTCACTGGGTCATCTTAACAGAAAATGCTAATATGTGTTTATGTGTACATCTGAAGGGGAGTGCAATGGATAAATTATGGCAGACATTTTAGGAGAAAAATAAATACAATACTTATCTGATAAACAAAACAATAATTTAATGTAATTTACTACTATATGCAAATTAAGTAAAACTAATTAACACATCTACATGCAAAGACTGGATATTGATAAAATTATCCAGGTCTATTGGAAAAAAAAAGACTGCATTGTGTTAATAGAGACATGCACAGACTGATGTATACTCTACATTCAAGCAATCCAATCCCTTTTTACTTCCATGCATTTTTATAAAGATCTTATTCTTTTTAGTTCTATACTACTTCCATAGGTGCACACAATCACAAGGTCTCTTCACTCATCAGCTATATATGAATTTTACTTCCAAATTTCTTTTAATTTTGTTTACAATGAAAGAGAAATATTAGGTTTATACTGTATTGTTTTCATCTTTCAGCTAAAAACAAATACTGTAATAGTCATTAATATCTAATTCTGGTATCAATTTCTACAAATACTCTTTGTGAATTATGAATGAGTGCTTTAATACCCTCTGTCTAAGTTAAGTTGGACAAAAAATCTTATTTTACATTATCCAGTCTGTAGTTACCTCCAATGCCATTACCAACAAAATACCTAAAATGACCAGTCATGGTAATGTTAACTATTAGGTGCCTAAAGTTCCCACAGAATTCTCAGAAACCATTTATCCAGGAGCAATACAAGTAGGGGTTCACAAGACAGTAACTGTACTCTTGACTCAGACTAGTTTCATTAAAATCTTTAATAAATCTCAGTGCATTTTAAGGGTGACCATAAGCTAAAGACACAACTGCATAAAGAAACTGAAATGAATTCTTCACACGTGGAGATCAACAATCAATTTTTGTGTGCGCTCCAGATTCTGTAATGCTAAGAGCACAATCAAACAAATATATATATATACACAGAATAGACAGTGATGACATTTATTCCATTCAGGTTGATTGCAGATGTCTGGTATGCAGTAGACGGATGCTAGCTTTCAACATCTGTCGGGAATTTTGGGTCAAGCTGAAGAGCACGAAATGTGAACCAGGAGTTGCAATCAAACAAGTCAGCATGTGTTGTTGAGAGTGACAGTAGATGGAAATCTGGGCTTTCCAAATCCTATTCTAAAGTGTTCTCATCGTTTGGACAAATCATTAACTGGTTTGATTGCTTGGAGACAATTGGCAAGTGCATGATGTTCTGCTGGCACTTTGTTGCTTGAAAGTGCAAAAGGCACCATCTCAGCAGTCAGATACCAGAGTTGCTGTTGAAATCCACGTATTGCATTCCAGGAGATCAATGGGATTACTGCCTAATACTGCAGCAGACATTGGAACAGCTTTATGCTGTGCCATGGTATATCCACAGAGGACGTGCAGGTCATCCACCGAGAACTATACATTAGGGTGGCAAAGAAAGTCCTTTACTTTTAACACTTGTTACCTCGTGGTGATCGTGCCAAGTAGTGGCTGCTGATTTTGTTTCTCAAGCATGCAAATTTTCTTGGGAGTACAGTAACTATGAAATCCATCTGGCACTGTGAAGTACACATTGTTGTTTGAAGGAGTTTTGTTGGTCAGCCATTCTCCATCAAAAAACACTATACACAGCTTGATAAATTGATAATCATCTCTTTGAAATGAGAGCTTTGAACTGGCAAGTTGTATAACATTGGCTCTACAATCCTATGACAGGTTTGGTGTTGTTTTACTGATACAGTTGCATCCAAAAAAGCAGCTCATCCCATTTTTGTGACTAATTCAAAGAGGGTAATGTCTGGCAACTTGGAACTGTATTTCTATGTCACTGGACATGAGACATTATAACCTTATTAACATAAAGACGGTAAGCTGTCCATAGAAGTGCTTGGTTTAGAAGTTGTTGGATTCTAACACAGGCTGCAGTGATATGCCCTGTGTTTAATGTTGTAGCATCAAATGCCATGCAGATGAAAGAATTCACACAAGTTCCTGGACTTTAATGGCTCAAATGTCAGATCAGAAATATATCACCAGAATTTTTATTTGTGCTGCACCATGGGAATAGAGTCTCCACAAGTAAAGAACTCCAGTACTGCTTCTTAGCCTTTAGGGCCTCACCCTTAACAGGCCACTGGAACAGGACAATTTTAGTGCAGTATTTGCAGAGGCTCTTACCTAATGTTCCTACTCACTACTACCTAATGTTTCTACCTAAAACTCCAGCCTATATGTTACTACCTACTACTTCTATCTATTGCTCCTACCATTTTGCCAAATGGCAGGGCTAGCACATAGTGCTCACTGCAGGAAAATATGGAGTTACAAAGAATGACCTCTGAGTTCAGTGTTGTCAAGTGATATGTATGACAAGGAGAGACTGTATGTTTGTGGACAGAATGCCAGTAGTCCACTTGTGGATGAGGCAGAAGAAAAGACAGCTATCTGGGTCAGAGGAGAGCAACTTGACAACCAGTGAAGTGCTGGCTCACTTCACAGCCATCACTAACCCTCCAGATACCCATGCGGGTAGTACTGGTAATACACCTCCCTGGCCGTTGGCTGCCTACCAACTACTACCTACTTAGAGAATGTATATATAATACTTTTCAAGGATATCTACTTTAACATTATCATCAACAGAATAAAGGGCTATATATATTGCTATAAAGCTTTGTCTTCTGCTCTGGAAGCCTTGAAATAAGAAATCTTAAGAAAGTAAGAAGCCTATAAACTTACAAAGTTTGCACTGACTGTGAAAGCTGCAAAACTTGTAAAACCCTATTTGAATTTCACCTCAACATGTGTATCATCTCAAAACTTTGGACAACCAGGTTCAGAGAAAAATTAAAATGTTCTTTATGTGGACAAAATCTATGTATACCTTTATTCACTTTATAAAAACAAGTAGTGATTAAGTAATTCCCATGTTCACAGCTTTAACAGTTGGCTTCTCAATATGTAATGTATTATTATGTGAAACATAAGGGAACATGGGTCTAAACTGAGCTAGTTAGTTCTTTTACAGTAGCATGTCATGCTAGCACCTGGGTGGAAAATATTAACTGCTGATTCATCAAGGCACTAAGTGTCCTAAACCGAGGATAAGTCAGCTCAGTTCAAGACTGGTGAGCTCTCAATTACAAGTGATTTCAAAAGGAGGTGACCACTCTGTTAGGTAAGTCTGACTTCTTCTTTGCATAAGTGTCTATGTTGCCTTGCTCTCACAAAGGTTTTGATATAAAAAAATTCAATGTAAATTACAGAGAACAATGCATGTCAGAATTTCTTCAGTTACCAGTGTCATAAAATGGAAAAGATTGGGGTTGGGTGATGCTGAAAAAATGTACAACAGTAAACAATATTTACCACATTAATGAAACTACTCCCCTTGCTGATCACTATAAAAAGGGACAAATTATCTTAATGAGTATTTAAATGACAAGGTTCTCATTGACAGGACAGTAGTTATTCTTGCAACAAAATGTAACTACAAAATGGATTTGTGTATGAAAATGTGTTTAAAAATGTCCCAACAATAGAAACACCCTGGATGTGTAACCCTATTCATCATAAAAGGAAATGCAGAAATACCTGCTAAAACAATACTATACATTATCCATTACTACCCTTATCTGTCACGACCAAGATTGAAAACTACATAAACATCACACGTTTAAGTCAGGACCTGAGCAAACCTTACTTTCTTCAGCCTTAAATTAGGCGACCACAGCAACTTGGTCAAGGTATTGGCTGACCTAATGTGTGGGGCTGAAGGAGTTGGGGAGGAGGATACGAGAGTAGTACTCCTCTATGAGAGGAACAGTGTAGGCAACAACCTCATCCCAACCAGGTTTACGCCATGCAGATTCTCGATTCTCCTTACGATCTGCCAAACTCCTGTAGCCTGGACATGAAAGCAGTACCACACAGCAAAATTAGAGCTATGCATGCAATATATATGTCAATGGGTGATGTTGTAATACAAAGGTTACTTCTGGGTTGTGTGCAAACACTACACATATATATTTTAATGTAAATTTCAAGTAAGACAAGATATCAAAAGTATATACAGGATATATTATTATCACAACCTCAGGACCCCTTTTATGGGGCTCCTGCAGCTTTGAGGGTGCACTCCACACAGGAACAGGGAAATTATGGATTTGTCTGGTGGGTGAAGGTCCTTGATGAGACTGTACTCCAATCTGTCCATTATTGATAACACAACCTTGCCAAAAGCAACTTCTCATTTTTGATGTAACCATGTGTAGGAATAATCCAGTAACACCAGTGAGTATGTACTTTCTTGACCCAGGATCCCCTTAAGGGGCTTCTGCAATACTCGGGAAGCTGGCCACAACCAATGAGGGGGACCACAAGTAAAGAAGTGTGGTAATGTTGTCTGTCTGTCTGTGTTAGGTGAGTGTACGACCGTTGAGCAGTAGATGGTTAGTGCCTTCAGTATGGAAATTTCATTTTGGGCAAGAGGGTTCTTGTCATATGTTGAACTGATATCTGTAATGATGGAGAAATGAGTTCCAAGATGCAAATGAGAAAGCATGAAAGTCCTCTCACGCAGACAACCTCCAAAATCACATAATACCATGTCACAACTCAAGGAACAACAAACATGCAATATTATATTGCGCAGTTAGGTCACCAGCTCACACAAAACAAAGTTTGCATCCCTAGAAAGTTCTACCTTCACCCTGTTAACCCTAAACTAACAAGCATCCAACCTGCAGCATTCCATAACCCTGAATGGTCAAACATTCCCAAGGAAAGAATTCCAACCATACTTGGTGTCACATTAGAAACTCACAAGACATTTGCTTCTCACATCACAGATATGAAAACAAAAGCTATGAACAAACTTAAATGCCCTCTGAACACTTACTGGTACCAGTTTTAATCAAGAAAAAGAATCTCTCAGTATCCCCAACACACAATTCATCTTATCCATGCTAAACTACCTTGCTAACATGGGAAACAGCAAACAATTACGAATATATATGAGGAAAGGTTGACAAAGAAGATATATGTTTCACAGATGGAGGGAACAAGGAGAAGTGGAAGACCAAATTGGAGGTGGAAGGATGGAGTGAAAGGGATTTTAAGCGATCGGGGCCTGAACATGCAGGAGGGTGAAAGGTGTGCCCGGAATAGAGTGAAATGGAACGATGTGGTATACCG
>JAYMFT010182736.1:0-25952 GCA_038088735.1 Panulirus argus
TATATATATATATATATATATATATATATATATATATATATATATATATATATATATATATATATATAATATGAGCTAAAGGCTTTATCATCGTCAGTTGACGAGAAAGAGTTCAGTCTTGTCAATGAACTTGCTTCGAAGGAGTCCATTTTCCCCTGCTACTGAGGAGTGTAAGACAGCTTTAGACTGCAGGAGCCCATGGAAAAGGGGTCTTTATGCGATATCAGAACCCATTTAGAAAAGGGATAGTGGGATAATGTTTAGGTAAATATATGAATATTTACTAACTGTAGTAGTCTGTGCTGCAAGGTAAAAGAAAATGGCTTTTATATTAAGGGTTTTATGTCAGTTCGTAAAACTAAAATTGTATTTGATTAAACACAAAATAGACATTAAATTGATAAATTTTTGACGCTTGTGAGTAACATTGAATTAAGTATATACTACAAGCCTTTTGAAAAACTGCCTTCCATGGCTTTAAAATGGCCCTGAAGGCCAAGGCCAATGTACCGTAGCTCAAAACTTTGCCCAGATTTTGAAGTAAATAAAACCAAAATTTGGGGCCTCTAGATGATTCAGTTCGGCCTTAAGCGAGTAACCAACAAACGCACAAACCATTCAAGATATATGTAAGATGATCTGATGAATATTTTCAAGTGTTTTTGACATTTCCCTTTTCGTGTCGAGCCACAGTACGAATATTTTCAAATGTTTTGGACATTTCCCTTTTCGTGTCGAGCCACAGTACCTACAGACCCCCAGATTTTGGGTGTAGGTACTTCAGAATCTGGTCAAGGTTTTGAACTACCGCACTTTGGTCTCGAAGAGTTCTGCCGTGTATTTGTTCAGGAATTTTCTTCTGGCTATATCCAGGCCATTTTATTGAGTTTAGGCATGGGCCACCCCAGAGCAAGGCCGCCTCAGCAGGGTCTGTCTCTAGGGCGTGCCTGTCCAGGTTCCCCCTCTGCAGGGGAGGGAATGTGCTGTTTTACTCACAAACCATAACACCTAGAGATCGCAAATTTTGGGTGTAGGCACCTCAGAATCCGTGCACGTTGGCCTTGAAGCGTTTGCGCGTTTGTGTGCTACCATTTCACGACCGAACCGTACCTCCTCCCAAGGGGTCCCGGATTTTGAGTTGTAGTTCAGAATGTGGGAGATGAATCGGTGGCAATAAACCAAGGGTGTTTTTTTGGGGTCTTGTCCGTGGATGGTGGGCTCTGGTTACGCCACATTATACATGACAGATGGAGACTGAAAGTGAGCGAATGAGATAGCTGTTTTGTCTGCTCCAAGTGCCCCGCTGCTAAGGCGGGAAAGGCATTTGGATTATAAATTCGGCTGGATGTTGTTCGGTGCTCCAGGTTGGCCTAACCACAGTATTAATACTATTGCTTTCCTAATCCCTTTAGCGTTCAAATGGCTCGATATCAGAATCGAGAGTTCTGAATTCATCGTTCGTATTCTTCAACCGCGTGTTGAAAATCATTCCTTTGGGTGACTTGCGGCCTTCATTATTATAGGTTTTAAATCGTGCAGATGTGTGTTTGCTGTGTTCACACCGTTTGTACGTGTCTCATTCCATCGAGAGTTATCTTTTCTATATAGTTATATCTTTAATGTTTGGATGTAGTTCATTGCAGAGTTTTATATATATATTTATATTTCACGTCGGAGGCTGAAAGTTTCCTCTCGCCTCTCGTTCTGGCCAGTCATGCTCTTGGCCAAGATGGTGTGGCCCAGCCCAGGGAGCCTGGATCGGGTGTATCATGATTAACCTGAACGCCAAGTTTGGTCGGCCTGACTTCAGTCTTTCTCAAGACAGTTTTATGAGAGAGAGAGAGAGAGAGAGAGAGAGAGAGAGAGAGAGAGAAAGTGTATGTGTGTGTGTGTGTGTGTGTGTGTCCGCCCCCCTCCGTTCGCCTGACCAAAACTTGTGTCGCAAGATAAGTAAATGAGTTGTTCTGGTTTTTATCTTGCTGTTTCTTGAGTAATTCCTCTTGACAGACAGACAGACTGACAGATCAGACATACAGATACATATACACACAGACTTACAAACAGTTGAGCAAACAAACAAATGTTGATTGTTTACCTACTCCGGTCGGTATGCTTGAAAGAGAAAAAAAAAATAAATCGGAAAACAGAAAACGGATGTTGGGCTTAAATATCCCAAAGGATGAAGCATCAGCTGTTGGACTTGGCGTGCCGTCCAAAAAAGATTTACAGAAATAATGCATTATGTTTATGCATCATTGTTAATGCAGGTAGTAATTAGACATGTAAATGTAAGAGACAAGATAAAAGAGTGAAAAAAAAAAAACGCAGTCATAATCAGTTTTATTTTTGTGAGTTGGTCGAATTTCATACCAAATAGGACGGTTGTTTATGGGGGGGTTACCAGGGTCAGTGGATGTCTCCATCTGTAGCGGCTCGAATTAATTTATACCCTCGTTGTAAACATATTCCACGTTTAGCTTCGCGTTATAAAGCGGTTGTTAAGGACAACACGCATTCTTGGGTAGTACTGCCTCACTGTACTGACTACCTCACTGTCAAGACTACCTCACTTTCAAGGTTGCCATACTGTCAAGACTGCCTCAGTGTCAAGACTACTTCACTGTCAGGACTGCCTCACTGTCAGGACTGCTTCACTGTCAAGACTGCTTCACTGTCAGGACTGCCTCACTGTCAGGACTGCTTCACTGTCAAGACTGCTTCACTGTCAGGACTGCTTCACTGTCAAGACTGCTTCACTGTCAGGACTACCTCAATGTCAAGACTGCCTCAATGTCAAGACTTCCTCACTGTCAAGACTTCCTCACTGTCAAGACTTCCTCACTGTCAAGACTTCCTCACTGTCAAGACTTCTTCACTGTCAAGACTACCTCACTGTCAAGACTACTTCACTTTCAAGATTACCTCACTGTCAAGAGGCTTGACAGTGAGGCAGTCTTGCCACAAGACGAAAAAAGGAAGTATGAAAAGTTAAGTCTGAGATTAATTCGAGGCTGACTAGTTGCTGCCCACACAACTCTCAAGATGGAGATGACTGGTTCCAGACTGGGAAATAAGGCTGTTCTCTTTGATGGGTTTGTCCGCTGGAGGGTTGAAAGTTCACGACCCTTTGCCGAGAGGGGGTCATGTCTCCCTTGCAGTATCTTCACCCGCGAACAAAACCAGTTTAGAAATTGCACGATCGGTGCGTCTAATTTCTCATCTACCTGATCATTTAGCTTACTGGTAATAGCTACCCTCGACGAGCTAATTACCCGTTCTATTATTTTCCTGCGTGTGATAAATCATGAAGTTTATGTTTGTTTTTGGTTTCGTTTTTCTCGTGCGGATTAGATGGAAAAAAAAAGTTTCTCAAAAGTTCAGTCACTTCTGCAGCTCTCATAAAAGTCCGTTTTAATACAGAGCCTCACTCCATGGTCTGAGTAGAGCTCTCAAAGTTTCCATCTTTTGGGCTTATCTGCTGAGAGCTTGGGGGACGTATGTCGGAGGCGCTGGAGCTGGTGAGCGGGGCAATTCCTTTCTACAAATCGACCTTTGTGGGGGGGTGAGTGAGATTGGAAGATGTGGCAGTATTTTGGTTTCTCTTACTGGTATGGCTTATAGGAAACTGCTCTCCATCATTTTTTTAAAGGAAATTCTCGTCATATTTTTCGCGCAAGAACTTAGTTTTTGTTGTGTGGCATTTGCTAAAGAATAAGTATACCTCTGCCTCATCTTGTATCCTCCGAAGTCAAGGCTTTCGAGGATATGGAAAGGTTTGTGTCGTATAGCCATCCATCCATCCATACATGGTGCCCGAGTCTTTCCATGAGTGGAAACCTAGTATTCATAACTAGGATTCAGAGGTTCACACGGGACTAAGAGCTCAGCTGATACTCGAATCAAAAGTTGAAAATGTTACTGTGAGGAGCACGGCGTGTGTATATATATATATATTATGGACTTTTCACTCGCTGACCTCACATAGGTCTTTTCCTATGAGCAAAGTGGAACCGTATGTCTCTCGAGGTCAAGGCCATGTGACACCCCGTCCCCCCAACTCCCGCGTGACAGCCTGAATTCGACATCGTCTCTCTCGTGGCCTGACTCTGAACCGTGGCTTTCCCCTCGAGCGGGAAAGAGACCACCTGGAGGTCCCATTTTCTTTTAAGCCACAAGGGTTGAGTTCGGGGTCACAGATCGTATCCCTTCCCTTCCCTGACTTCTTCTTCTCTCTCTCTCTCTCTCTCTCTCTCTCTCTCTCTCTCTGGATTGACTCCTCAAGTTGACCACAGCCGTGGAAAAGAGAGAGAGAGAGAATTAAGATAAGAACAATTCCTTTCCCGATAAGCTATGACCGGCGCATCACCTGTTGTGACGACATCATCGTCAGTTCCCATTTCGTAAGGGTAGAAAGTCTGCGGGTCTGGTTGATGACGGGAGATACGCCACACCGTCCCAGGGCTCTAGTTCAGATACCTGACCGGGTATTGTCGTTATATTGACCTGTTATGAGTATTCAGCTCCATCTCATCCTACATTATTATTGTTATTATTATTATTATTATTATTATTATTGTTATTATTATTATTAATGTTAGTGCGATTAAGTGCGATTATTATTATTACTAATGACTTTATTATAATTAACATTATCACTGTTATTTCTATCACAGTTATTATTATTATTATTATTTTCATTATTATTAGTAGTAGTCGTAGTAGTAGTGATAAGCAGTAGTGGTGGTGGTGGAGATAGTTGTAGTAGTAGTAGTTGTAGTAATAGTAGCACTCCAGAAATACGTGTCTTTCTATGCTACCAAAGGACATTACTCCTTGCAGCCTGCTCGTAATAGTGCGTTGACCCTTCGCCAGGACCTTGAGCTACGCCTGTAGTGTAGACACGCGCCCACCGGAGCCACAGACCCCTCGAGGAAATAATTAATTTGGTCCCGCAGCGATAATTAGCTTTATTACCACAAAATCTCATTAGTGGACCCAGATACAAAAGAGGCCTGACCCTCTGAAGTTCCCTTCTTCATGGGAGCATTACATAATGATGATAATGGCAAATTGTATGCCTCTGTATAATACTAGATGACTTCCTTCCTCCCTTACCAAGGACATTCAGCTATCAAGAACATATGACGTACGAAGGACAGAAAATGAAGAATGCTACATGGCCAGTGACGTGAGTCTGATATCTTAACTGCGGGACGTCTTCACTATGAGCAGTGAGGAGGAAGAAGGGGAAGTGTGGTGGGAGGGGAAATAGTGTGACTCTGAAAAGAGCAGCTCCAGGTGTGGAACGAATGGAAGGTAATTGCCGAGTCCTTTTGAAGATTCGTGGCTGATGGCTGCCCTGGCCAGTGCAGCTACAACTCAACTTTCTTGGCGAAAGGACGAGAGGGACGTCAGTCCGAATGTGTGTACGTGACTTCCCTGGCAGATGATTATCGTAGTGAAGTTGGGAAGGTAATCGTGGGTCGCGAAATGCTTGAGAGTGGATGATATACATGAGTGAAAGTGAAATAATGGAATAGGAGGGACTGAAGAGGAAAGAGAGATTTTCAAATGCATTATAGATAGAGAACAGTAAAGAGATGACGAGTGGGGATATATATGCAGCTAAACAGATGTGTATGATTTGTTTTAAACCAACAAGAAACTCGTGAGGATTTATATGATGAATAACGTTAAGGACTTAGTACAGGATCACTTAACCATCAAGGTGTTTGTTATTGATTTATATGAATGACTAGATATTGTGTACGTGATTTTGATATACAGATAAATAATTGAAGGTTTCCTGCATCGTATTAGGGACTAGTGAGAGAGTGGAGTGGACTGTGTTATATATATATAGTATTACTAATATTATTTGCTTACAACCCCAAGACACCTATTATGGGACTCCTGCAGCCTCAAGGCTGCGCTACAATCAGAAGCAGTGAAATGATGGATTCCTTTGCAGCAAGAAGTTCGTGCGACGAGACTGTGACCCGTTTCGTCGCCTGACGAAGACGCGTCTTCGCCAACTGTGACTTTTCACTCACAGGATTTTCTTTATTTATTCATAATTTCCCCAGGACCATTTTCTATGAAAAGATCGTGGTGTTACTTGGACCTCCTCCTCCCAAAGGCTCCTGCAAACCAAGTCTGTTCTGCATCTAGTAAGCAGGAAAATGTAAGACTCCCGCAGAGTGAGTAGATGTTGCGGGGATTACAAGTTCTAAGTTAGAAGCATGAGATCATTGACTGTCCATCGTGGAATAGTGAAGAATAAGGGAAGACGTGATTAAAACCTTCAAGTCTTCGTACTACTTTTACGACGTCGACAGAGTGTAATTCTTCGGAAGATGCAGAGCTTGAGCATCCAGGGTGCCAAAACATGAAACTGAACAAGAAACTTGTTTTGAGATGTAAAGAAGTACTGTGATAGTGTAAGATGATTGGATTAATGGAGTAGACTTAACGAGGAAATTGTGATTGGTGACAACACACACATATTTAATAAGCAGCGTGGGGCGAAATGTTCTGGAGATTGGACCCCACACGGGTGTAAAACCGCTTCCTTCCTCTTAACTTACGAACAGATGACTACAGATAAGTGATTACACAGTCACACACACACACACACAGTTGTTGATCCTCCACTTTTTCAGGCTGGTCGATGAATGGTTTTCCTCTCGTAAGCTGGGGTATATATATACACAGTTTATTTACGTGTAATATTAAGACATGGTATACAGACGTAGCTGAAGAGAAGGGGAACGACGATAGTAAAACTCTCTCCCAGTAATACACACAGAGTGATTACACACAGAGAGACGCCTCTTCCCCCACCACAACCACTGGACTTACACAAACACACACACCTGTCTGTTCCGCGCATTTAGCTTGCGTAAACAGAAAAGCAGTCATATTACGCGCGTCCCGACAGTTGGACACGTCCCATATGGGCCAATGATCCAAATGGCTTTTGCCTTCTGGCCTGCCCCGCCCCTGTGGCCGAGATGCGCTGGCTGTAAAAAACGTAAAGCCTCAAATCAAACAGGTTATATTTAAGGTCTTAAAAGCGTGAATGATCTTAAGCACTCGTGTGGATAGCCTTCCATCACTGCGTTTCTTTTTTTTGTGTGTGTGTGCGTATTTGATATGTGATCCGACGAGGAGCACTTTTTAGTGTGTTTCCTGACGTCTTCCTGACGATAACGGTCGTTCGAGTCATTTCGCAACGCAAGTACTCTTCGGGAGACAGTGTAGCACTGGCTTCCGAGGCACCGTCAGTAGCCGGCCGGAGGTTTCAGTGTCGCATTATCGTCTTTTTCACCGAAGTAATCACAACACGCCCCTGAGGTGTGGTTTACCAGGAGCCTAGTGTGTTTATCAAAGTTGCTGAAACCTTCGTCAGTCTCTCTCTTTTTGAGTCGCTGTTGAGGGCGAGCAACGTCGTCTGAGTTTTGACGAATTTCTTTTATCCTTTATTTTTAGTATTATTGATTACGAGGAAAGCAGTAAAGGGAGATGTTTCATTATTTACAATACTCAGTGTTCATTAGTTTAACGTCCACACACACACACACGACTCCAGAACACCTTTTACAAGCTGCAGGACTGCCGCTACCTCAAGTAGCAGGGTAATGATGTGCTCCTTTGAGGTGAAAAGTTCCTCGACGAGCGTGCTCCTTTTCGTCCACTGACGTCAGTTGCAACCTCTTTGAAGGTGACCTTTTTTTTAACTCGATGCTTGACCACACGCAGGCGCAGTCTGGGACACGCCCCTCTCTCTCTCTCTCTCTCTCTCTCTCTCTCTCTCTCATTGTATACATTTACGTTCAAAGCTCAAGATATCTGTTAGCGAGAGGTGTATAATGTTTCAGGGAGATTACAAGCCTTCCCCCGATTCACAGCACCGTCCGGCTTTTTAAAGGAAGAATTTTCCCCCCACTTTTCCCCCCTAATGTGTTTATGCCCAATAGATCACATTACCGGGTGGGGCCCTGCATAACTCCCGGTTGGAACCCAGTTAGTGGAGGGAGGGGAGGAAGGCTGGCTGGCGAACCATCGATGCTGACGAAGCTTTTCCCGAAGTCAAAGTCTGGCTAGGCTTTTTGATGCGAGACGCGCCCTTAGTCAAAACCATAGTTGAGATTATTAGTATAGGATACATTATTATGTTCTCTAATGTAAACATGACGAGGTTTAAGTTGACGTATAACTGAAGATAGAACCATTAGCATTACAATTAGGGAATTTCTTTCTTGTTGAAATAGTGTGAGAGGTGGCCACTAGTTAATACCGTTCTCATAAACTGGTTAGGTCTCCCTCCCTCGTCAAAAAAAAAAAAAAGAAAAATCTGGAACAATAGTCTATAAATCTGGCTGTCTATATTTCATTGGAATACAGCATTGATTTTATGGCTCACGCTGAGAATGGGTCGTTCTTCTTTTGGGGAATGTGTGTGTGTGTGTGTGTGTGTGTGTGTCTGTATGATGTTGGTCGACAGCTGGAAGCCAGATTAATGACAGTATTGTTGGGGGGTCGGTCAAATATGTATGAAATGAAAACTCTCATGCTTTCGGCTTATCCACACACACACAACCAAAACAGTAGAGAGAGAGCGAGAGAGAGAGAGAGCTACTGTCGTCCGAAGATGTACAGTAAATGTTTAGACAGTGTGAATGGGGTGGTTGGGTCTCCAGAGGCTGGCCAGACAGACCATGCAAGTCGATGTATAGGGGTGTAAGTCTGTCTGCTTTAAAAACCGTACCAGGATCCTGTTTAGCTTCTTTGATTCCCCTTAGCTTCTCTTTGTCTGTTGAGCTCTATTTTCTCGGTCTGCGTCTGTATACCACCCCTGTCACTCACTCCAACCCCAACCGTAACCATCAGTGAACACTGGAGGCATTGTCGTGGTTCACTGGCGTGTGACTGAAGGCTGTAAATTCTCTCGTGTTACGCACATAACCTCTGCTTCGTATAACTCTTGCTCTCCTCCCCAAACAATGGAAACGCATATATCCTCGCTCCACTCGTAAGGTACTAAGCCCGAGACAAGCCAGAAACACGTGACATTCGGAAGGTAGATTTATTGGATTCAGTAAGCACGTTTTTGGCTCGCTTTTATTTTTTTTCTTGTGGGGAGGGGGGTGAGGGGGGGGCTAGGGGAGAATTAATAGCATGTAAAGATAAGCTTTGGGCTCCCAGAACGGAAACTTGTATACACAGCGCTGAGGTGGCAAACTTAAGGAACTTGGGACGTAGCCCGGTGATACTTAGATAACAAACTTTGGAAACTTCACGAAATGAATCTGCTTAACTGAAAATAGCAAACTTGACGCTGAAAATCCTAAAACTTTCGGGGTTTCAGGAAAGCAGAGACGGAGTGTAAAGCCAAGACGTTCAGAAAATACCATGAGACTAGGTAGGTAAAATTAAGAAGAGGTAAACTGATGGTGCCAAGGTGGTGGACACACACAGATTAAGTTCGTGAAATTTTTGAAAGAAATTTTGCGGTTTGGCACTCCAGGTAGATTAACAGCTATCAGAAGGG
The DNA here is from genome assembly GCA_038088735.1 of Panulirus argus. Lineage (NCBI taxonomy): Eukaryota > Metazoa > Arthropoda > Malacostraca > Decapoda > Palinuridae > Panulirus > Panulirus argus. The sequence continues at coordinate 9,554 of JAYMFT010182736.1, forward strand.
GGTGGAATGTTTTCCAGCTGTGGCACAGAAGGTGTACATCCGATACTCTTAAGCTAAACCTTAGGCTCAGAAAGTAAACCTTTGGAATAATGTAAACTCACACGCGTTGACCCTGAGGGTGAAAACTTATGGTGCTGAAGAAACGTAAAAGGGAAATAATTCATGGTACTTTGAGAGAGAAATTTTGGCGTTTAAATGAAAGTAAGGGGGCCTCGGCTTGTATTAGGTACGCCAATAAAACAGCAGTTAAGGTATAAACTAATTACGCTTTGCCAGTTGGCTCGTTGTAGGTCTTGAGGGGTAAAGAGGCCAAACTCTTAGGCACTTTGTGGCCCTTCTGAAAGAAGTTCGTGACGCCTAAATGTCTCCCTTTCTCCTGATCCTTAATCTTTTTTGAGCTCGTCTTTTTTTTTCATCATCTTTACCTTCTGTGTCTGCTCTTCTCCGTTCTGCTCCTCTTCCTATATTTTCCCTTCTCTGTCCCCTTCTCCCTTACCCCGGTTCGTATCCCGCCGTCTCTCTTGCTGACAAAGCAAGGGAAAGTACGTTTTGCAAGCTGATTCTTCATCCTGCTGGCGGCGCTCTGAGATGCGAGCTGGAATAGGAAGAAATAAAAGGGTTGATGTATTGATGTCTCTTGACCTCGAAGGCACGACCCTTGGGTATGATAGCGTGACCTTTAACCTAACCCTTAGGGGGGTCAGTGAGGTTAAGTGTCTCGAGCCAAACATACCCATAAGTTGTACCATCGTGGTTGAGGGTCATACGTATATCGTCTTAACCAATGGTCGTAACTCTGTGCTCGAGTGTTGCTTCGTCGTGTTCGTAGGTTGAGCACAGTCATACTCAAAAGGTCTCTGTATAACAGTTTTGTGCAACGAGTTAAACTTATGCGTGTGTGTCATGACACGAAATTGCTCCCCGACCAGCGCAGGGTACACACTCACGCTGTGCCTTGACAAAGGAGCTGGAAGCATGACGTATAGCGTCTGGCGGTGGGGTACAGTGGCTACTGCAGCCGGGTTCTTTATGGGGTGTGTGTCTGGCGCGAGGTGCTTTCCAGACGCAAGGGACTGTGTCTGGACCTGGAAATGTCTGCTTGTGTGAGGTATTGTCTGGCGTCCGGTCTGATTCTGTAGGGGGTCTGGACCTTGAAGTTTCTATTAGTACTGGATATCATCTTGCGTCCAGCTTGGTCCAGTGGAGGTCTGGAACTGGGGATGTCCTCAAACGTAGGGTTATATTCGGCGTGTTCCAGTCTGTTCCAGTGAGGTCTGGAACTGGAAGTGTCTACAAGCGTGAGGTAATACCTGGCTCGGTCCAGCCTAGTAATGTGGGGTCGGTCGACCTGTTGAGTTAAGAGAGTCCGGCGCGAGGTCGAGTCTACTTTGCATTGCGACAGATGGACACACAAAAAGGTTCAGGCATCGCACGGGGTGTGGCTGACTGACGGTGGTGTGTTTCTTCCCCGGTGGAGTGCATCATGCTGCTTGGATTTAGATGGACGTATCAGTGGTGTTGCGCTCTGTGGGAAATAGCAGTACACACGCATGGTGTGGTGGCGAGAGAGATGTGCTCCTTCAACAATATGGGACCAGCATCATCTTGGAGGCAGTCGACTTCAATCCCTCTTCATCCTGCCTTAGATAACACTCCATCTTGGCTTGGAACTAGGGTACATCCTCAACTTCTTTGGGTTTTCTTCCTTGCAAACGTAGGAATATTGTTATTTTTCTAAGTTATAAGCCTAGAAGAGAGTCAAAAAATATCGTCATGAATTACTACTTATTGTAGGGATTCATGATAAGTTGATTGTGTCATCCCTTGTGAATATTCAGATCAAAACACATCTGTTATAATGTGTTTCTTGAAATGTATTGGATTTTCTTGTACGCCTCTTGACTGGGTGTTGTTTTTGTATATCAAATAGGTATTTTCAAAGCTTTCAGGTGCTCGGTCTCTAGGAATAAGATGGAGATCGGCCTGGAAGGGAAGGCAGAAATGAGTTGTCCTTATAACTCTGAATGAATCGTCAGTCACTGATTTTTTTTTAGTATAACGGAAGTCCTTTGTCAGATAGAACGTAATGTGCATATTTGTCCACCCTTGTAAGAAAGAAACAAGAAACAAACGGGTATTGGAACACCGCCACAAAGTAATGACCTGTTAACTGTTATCACGATGGCTTTAGTGTCCCCAGTGATGATGATGGATTGATCATTATATATTTAGAAAATGTTCAGCTGACGGACTGAGTTAAATCATCTTGCTACAGCGGTATCATAGGCGCGTACTTTGAGTGAAGATTACATTAGGTTAGGATAGGTTACCTACCATTTCGGTGGGTATTCTTTTCACACTTGCTCGCCGTTTCCCACCTTAGCAAGATGGCGTCAGGAACAGACAACCAAGTCTTCGAGGGGGAAAAAAATCTTAGTTTGGCTCCTTATTATTTTCTTTTGGAAAATGATAAATACATAAGGAGAGGATTTCCAGCCTCCCGCTCCTGCACTAATACGTATCTGCCATTTTCAGAGAGCTGATTAGACATTAGTGTTTGAAGATTAATCATCTTAATTGGTCTTTATTTCATGAAGGTAGATAATTTTCCATATATTATCATTCCCTGTGGATCATCTGTTAATAACATTAATCTGGTCATCTACATTTATTTACATATTGACGTTAATTTGATAAGGTAAAAAAAAATATTAATGTATTTGATAGTAACCCTCTGAAACTGATGTCATGGGACCCATACATTGTGAGAGTGTGTATGTGGTCCTAGAATTATCTTCAACTCCCGAAGAAGGTGTTAAAGATTTTTCGGTTGGTGGATGTTGAAGCTTGACGTTGACTGTCTTAATGACCCTGGCAGTTGATAGGCCAAAAGCCCAACCAACCAACCAGCCAACTGATGTAGGTTACTGTAGACGTATTATTTTTTCTTTTATAACCATACACGGGATCTTAATGTTGTAAACTTGTGACTAATTTACAGAAACTTTGGTAACCTGCTCGTATGAATAAATTTTGAATAAGCATTTTTTGTCCGAGACCCAAAGAGGACATAGAATTTTAAAAATGATTTGCAATTTTAACTGTAAAACAGTTTCTAGTTTAACTGTAGTGAGGGCGTTAGTATTTCACAAAGCCAGTTTAAGGTTTATTCAGTTTTCAGGTTTAGAGCTGTGAAAATGGCCCTTAGTATAGGTAAATTTGTTGCAATTTCAACGAAAGTCATTGATGAAATTGCACGTGAAAATAAACTCGAAGTGGAAGTGTTAAGAATTTTAAACGTGGGACGGAAAATATGCAAGTGGTTGGTAGTGAGTGTTAAGGAAAAGTGGATAGGGGGATGTTATGATGTTATGCTCTTGATTAGATGTGGATGTGATGTACTGACGTTTTAAGCGGATGTGGAAATGTAGTAATACGTTTAAATTGGACGTTGATGTGATAGAATAGTCTGTTTTCAATAGATCTCTCCGAACTTAGTAATTGAAGCCTGGAAGAAAAAGAATTTGCTTTTTAAAAACTGTGATTTTCGCATCTTATGGGAAGGTCAGGACTAAACGGGATGGGAGCTGTGAGGCTGGAAATCCTTCCCTCTTGTTTTCACTTTTACAAAAGAAGAAGCAGAGAAGGGGTCCGAGTGAGGATTTTTCTCGACGCTACCTCGCTAAAGCGGGAAATGGCGAATATGAATGAAAAAAGGAATAAGAAATATATATATTTAACGACTTGTCGTAATGTATATATACCTGGCCAGTCATATAACCAAGTGAATCTCTTGCTTTTACCTCGGCGCTCGGGTGAGTGGGCGGGCTGACGGACCCCTGGCGCCATCTTTTGAGAGCCGAGCCAACCGTATTTAGTCGGCCGTCTGTTTACACAAGAATGTGGTGAATAGGTAATGTTAAGCAGATGCTTTATCGCCATCCTTCGCTCACATATATGTCTTGTCAAGCACTCAAGCGTATCTGATTGGATTTTTTTTTTCATTGCTTATTGAACTCTAGGTTACAGTGTTTTTGTGTGTGAATTTTCATGTATGTATATGTTCTTTGATATATATATATATATATATATATGTATATATATGTGTGTGTGTGTGTGTTTGATTATTTTTCCTTAAGATGAGCAAGTTTTCACTCGAGTGGCTCCATCTCGTAATATTTCTTTACTATTACACAGCTTTTTTTTCATAGGGATTTAATGCTATGCTCATTTGCCTATGTGTCACGGTGCTATTATTCAGCTATTTACTCAAATTCTTCTCACGTTTTTGCGTTTTTTTTTTTTTTCGTGTGTGTTTCAGTTGGCTGGGTCTTGAAAGTTACTTAGAACTGATCGTTATCAACTTAATTGATTCAGGAACTTGAAAGTTTTTTATCATGCCTCTTGTATTTCTTGCGTCTTTCAACGTGTGTGTGTGTGTGTGTGTGTGTGTCCTAGAGCGGCTGGTCTGTATATGGGGTTGCGAGAAATTCTGTGCCTGTGTGTACGTCTTCGTTCCGTTCCTCTCCAGGCTTGTCTGCTTGCCTTTCTCTCCCCTCTTGCTCTTGCTTGCCTGCCTGCCTGCCTGCCTTCTCCTTCCCTGCGTTAACCGTGTCTGTCAAAAGCTTTACCGCAGATCGCATAGAATAGCTCATGAAGAGAGAGAGAGAAAAAATAAAAGAAGCAATTACCCAACGTAATTATGTGGCTGGTAATAATCACTTCCTTTTACGCCAGGATGCAAGTAGTATTATACCTCGCGCAGTTTGCATATGCATGAGCTGTTGGATGTGACGGTGGTTCATCACAAGGGGAGAGAGAGGCGGTAAAAATCTTTAAGAAAAGAAAAAAGAAGAGATAGCGGCCATTTAGACTTCTGCCTTCCTCGTGTAACGTCTCGTTCCTCGCGTTCTTGTCTGCTCTCTCATCATCACCGTCGAGCTACTTGCTTCCATTACACTCTCGCCTCCTTCAGTGTCACCACTCCCGCCGCCTCCTATCTTAAGCTTCGCCACCTGCCTCACATTGGGTGCCTCCGTCTCTCTAAAGAAGCCAAGGCCCAACTCACAGTCCCGTAAGCCTTTGGCAAAAGTTCGACGTCTCTGTTTCTTTCCTCCCACAGCTAAATTTTGGAACTCGTTTACCATATATTCTTTTTTTTTTTCATTGTATGACCCGTAAGTTGAAGTAAAGAATGTGACGTTTTGCCTTGCCTGAGTACAAGGAAACCAGTTGCTGTTACCGATAGTCCTCCCTGAAGAAAAAGTATAATACTGTTTCAGCTGATTTAGTGGTAAACAACGCTTCACGTAAGGTGATAAACAAACACGTCTCAAGTTACTGCTCTGTTCAGAATTATTTCTTTCCTGAATTTTTATTTAAATGAAAACGAGAACTGTTTGTGTTGGGAAGTGATTTGTGTAAGAGCCTGTGAATAATCTTTAGATAATTCACAGTTTTTTGTGATATTATTTATTATATATTCAGCTCACGTTATTTTGTAGAAACAAGGGACACATAAGAGCATCGGTTTTGCATCCTGATGTGTTGTGTTAGTTAAGTCATTACCTGCCCCCATGTGCTTATGCGGAGACGTTGTGATCTGCTGAAGAAAAGTCGCAGGGAGGGGATATATATACCGCACATGTGTGTGTCCTCTGTGTACTTAAGATCAATTCCTACGCGGCAGTAGACTCCCGAAAGTCCTTGAGATTACGATTTCGTTAGCAGATTCGAACTGGTATTCGAACCCGTGCTTAGAGGGTTTGGAAATTATATCCCTTTGAGTTTACGTTTTCGTAAGCATGGATTGTAAACTGGTATTCGAACCCTTGCTTAAAGGGTTGGGAAATTACGATCCCTTGAGATCGTGTTCGTTGGCATTGATTCGAACTGGTATTCGAACCGTCACAAGAGAGTGGGAAACTATAGGCCTGGATATTACGTTTTCTTCGTCATGGATTCGAACGTGGATTCGAAACCTTGCTAGAGGCTTCGGGATTCTCCGCTTCTGCGCACGGCCGATGCACATCACGTGCTGTGTTGGGATCGTGCTTGCGTATGTAAACCACGCGCTCATAGTCAGCCACCGTAAACTTGCACAGCACGGTAGTTGACTCGGACTGAATCAGGAATGAGGGTCGCCCGCTGAATAATGATTTCCTGAGGGCGTCTTGGTCGAAATGGTCGTGCGTTAACGCGCGTTGTAAACTGCGTCCGCCGTACGTTTGTTGGTTTGTCCTACCTGTTATAGAAAACGTGGAGGAAAGGTTTTTTACCCTGCAACCCGTCCTCTTCGTCACTCGACTTCTTTTTATATTTTTCTTCAATATCGTTACGCTTAACTCATCGCCATCATTCCAGAAGTATTTAATCGCATTTGTTTCTAAGTGTTTGGATCAAGATGAGTAATTCCCGAAGGTAGGAGTATTCCCCCGACAGTCCCGTGTGGGATGCGACTCTCGGGCCTTGACTACAAGTGAAAGAAAGGAAGAGATTGTTGATTAGTTTCGTACGTCCACGAGTTGTCGGTACACACTAATACTTTGGTACAGTGTTAGCGTGTATGTTATACTTGCGCTTCTCTGTGCGTCTGTCTGTAAATATAAGAGATTATTTGAAATTCCTTGATTTTGTGCGTTCATGAGAGAGAGAGAGAGAGAATCTGCTCGCTTGGTTTCTTTCCCCACCTTTCTGCCTGCTTCTTAGTGTGCGTACGCCTTGCCCGGCGCTTGTATGCTTGTGTTGTATAATCGCGTCCGAGGTACTGAAAATTACCATGTTTATTTTGTATGCATTACTGCGAAGTTTTGCCTGTGTTTATTTGTGGCATTTGCAGTATGGCGAAGATCTGCTTGCGTGTCTTATGGTGTCTTTGCCTTCGTGCTTGACGGTGCCTTTGCTTGTGTGCTAATGATGCCTTTTGCAAGCGTGCTTTACGGTGATCTTGCCTGCATGTGCATTGCGATGCTTGTGTTTACACATGTATGGTGGGTTTAGTGCGTTTATGTGCTTCCAGTATTTTTAGTTGGAGTTTAACGTGTATGATGGCGTGGGTTTTTTGTGTAGATGTTTTTTATGTGTTTTATGATTTGTTTATGTTTACTTTATTGTAGGATTTTGAGTTGCTGCATCATAATGATTTCATGTCAGTGCACTGTATTTTGTGCATATGATGAGTACCTCTGTGCACTGTCGTGTTTATGTGTGCAATATATGTGTGTATTACATGCAATATAATGTCTTTGTATGATGAAAATTCTGGTGAACGAGAAGTCCCTCACCGAGGACACTCCTTAAATGATGTATGTGACAAGAAAAAGGAAAATAATCCAAGGGTTTTGGAAGAAGTAAAAAAAAAATAACAAGAGTTCCAAGCCTTAGCTGTGGAAGGAAAGAAACAAACGTTGGCGTTCCTACCTTTGGGTTTGTCAAGGGCCTGGCTGTAATGATCATGTGACGGTGTACTTGTGTGCTCGTAACTTGCAGGTTCAGAGATGAAAAACAGATCTAGTGGTTTGGAATATGGATAAGATGGTTAATGATACGGTCCAGATCATTAAGAACGGGAAACGCGAGAGCTTCAGTGCCCTCCCAGCACTTTGTGTGGGAAGGTGTTAACCGTACCCTGTGGTGTGTAGGTTGGAATCTCCCGAGTAGAGGAACCTCATCTTGAGGATTATTCGACGTGTGTAGCATCTGTTCTCGACAGAGGTGATCTTGCAACGCCTCACCGGAGCCATTTTCCTTTGGTGCTGCACACGACGGTGAGTATCAGTATTATAACGCTTGAGCATTATTATTTTCAACACCTTTAAACAACGCAGAAGCAGGCGAGAACGAGACGCCTTCAGATGGCTTGCTGTGTACCAATCCCCTGTTCCCTCCCCTGGTACACCACCTACCGCGCACATCGGCAGTAATCCTACCCCGGTGAAGATAGTCTGTGGGTCTCCATCCTCCTGAAGGCGAAGAGGAGGGAGCCTATTGAATCCCTCCCTGACGGATGACCAAGCCATTCGCTGCACTGCTCCACCGTGGAAGACGCTCAGTGTGTATAACCTTTTGTGTCCCCTTCAGGCATGTCTTCCGCCCCGGACATGGCGTTTACGCTATCTCTCCTGCCAAACGCTCCGGACTCGTTTGACTGGGGAGGGAAAAGCTCCTTTGCTTTGAGGTCAGGTTGGCCAGGTCTTCGCCCACAACGGCCACTTGTCTTGTGACGGCTCTATTTTTTTTGTGTGTGTTGCACGATAAACACGCAAGTGGGTTTCAAAAACCACACCCCACCTCTTTGGTTAAGCTTGTGCGTTAAGCTCTGCGTTAACTTCTCAGGGCAAAAGTAATTCTGAACGTATGAATCATAAGCTGAATTCAGGAGAATTGTCTTTAGTTTGTAGTGGAAGAACGTATCACAGTGGTTAGTTTATGATTCATTAATAGCCAGGTTTGTTTTCCCGAGGGGGAAGGAGTTGGGTGGGGGAAGGGGGGTAGGGTAACAGGAGCCTTGTCCAGCAGATGTAGCGTGTGTGTGTGTGTGTGTGTGTGTGGCGGTGTCCGTGCTGACGGTGACGGATCGGCCGGCTGCTACACAAGCTTCTCCTCGGGTGTGCCGCTTTGTTCTGTCGGAGGGAGGGAGGGAGAGAGAGAGAGAGAGAGAGAGAGAGAGAGAGAGAAGTAGCGATTGTTTTCATCAGATGATATGAGGAATATATGTATCCTGTTTGTCTCAGTCAATTGGCAGAAAGAAATACGCGATGGCTTCACCTACTTCTGGGCAACGGTTTTTCCTCGAATAAGGTTAAGTACTTCCTCCACAACGTAGTTGTTAGAGTTTGAAATTATTTACCAATTACAGTGGTTGAAAGCAGTTCTATAGATGCGTTTAAGAATAAGCATGGTTGCTGCAGTCGTCCACAGTCAACCCAGCTGTTCATCTACCACTAAGGGTTGGTCGATATAATGGATACCTGGCTTAGGGTAGGGTATGTATATATATATATATATATTAGCCAGTTTTGGATGCAAGAGGCGTACAAATACTCATCTAACGATGTTTAGCTCCAGAGGATGGTTTAGTCTGCATCCTTCAAAGGTGATGTGGGAGTTTGCTACCTCTCGAAGGGGATGTGGAAGTCCCCTTCCCGTCGGTGGGGATGGTGTGGGAGTCTAATCCTCCTGAAGATGAAGAGGGAGTCTGGTGCCTCCTGAAGGTGGTGTGGTCGGAGTTTGCGTCCCGGTGAAGGTAGTGTGTGAGTCTCCATCCTCCTGAAGGTGAAGAGGAGGAGTCTATACCCACCTGATGGTGAGGAGGGAGTGTGCTACCTCCTGAATGTGGTGTGGGGGTCTGCTTCCTCCTGAAGGTGGGGTGTGTGGGGGCTTCTGCTGCATCCTGAAGATAGTATGGGGTTCGGGTTACCCAGCTGTGTCCAGTGATCATGTTCTTGAACACTTCCTTGAGCCAGAGAACTATGCAAAGAGCTGTTTCCAGGTATCATCTTCTCTAAGTCTCGTTCCTGATATCAGAGAGACATCTCGGGAGGTTTAGTAGGAAGCATAAACAAACCTCTCGGAAATATTCAAGCAAGCTGAGCGACCCAGATGCATACCCAAAGCCAAGGCTGAATGCGAATTAGTACGTCAGTTCGTTACAGTGGACGAGGGTACATTGTAACAGGCACGCACGCAGTCGTACGAAGGAGGATGAGTGTCAGAACAGACGGCCGATCGTGGCGCTGAAATGATACACGTAAACATCGTCTTAATCATGGCAACACCTCCGTCCCGTCGGGACTTCAAGTGGTCTCTGAGGAAGATGATCATCCGTGTCTTTGCTATGGTCGCCCCAGTGCAGGCATACGGCCGTGGCTTACAGACGTAGTAGTTAAAGATCTGAGGTGCCCTGCGATAACACCCGGAGCAAAGCATCGTAATTTTCTGGTCTTGATTCTCTTACGGTACGAATTCATTCATCACTGTTTTGATTAGTTACAGGGAACCGCTCGAGACCCGTTGTCAAAATATGATTATGCATCTTACAAGATAGAAAAATTCTTAGTTACGATATTTTTTTGAAACCTTCCTCGTGTATAACCACGCAACGCAGGTTAGTGGCTCGCTGTGAACTCTTACCTTACCATAGTTTACCCGTGTTTCTCTAATGCAGCCAGTTGCTGGTCCTCGTAGAGAACGCCAGATCGAGAGCTTGAGGTACGGAAACCTCATTGCTGAAGCGTCACCCTGCGTCCAAGACATTGATGTTCAGTGCTTTTCTGGACTTTCTAATAGATAGTAACGTATGCTTATTTTTTTTTCTTTAAGGTAGAAGGCGTCGTTAGTTATTGCCCGAATTATCCAAAAACTAATGATTTTGTCCAATTTAATTTTTTCTCTATGTCCACAAGGCAGAAACTGGACACCAGCAACTCAAGGGTGTGCCGTTTTGATACCTGCTTCTTTCCCTACACGTCGAAGCTTTGGAACTCTCTACCCTCTCATGTCTTTCCCAGTATTCGTAAATACTTTCCCTTGTCTTTTCTTTTTTTCCGTGTCATGATTCTTTCTATATTTCAATGAAGGCCTGGCCTTGATGAGGGCTTTTGTCCGCGACTGGAGCCTTCATCCTCGTCCGTCCAGCCGCCTGTACTGGCTGCCTGCATAGTCCAGCAGTCCTTGGTATTCTTCATACCCCTGCCGACCTTGGTATCCCACAACTCCGTCCGATAATAGAAAACGACTGTCAGGTGTTATTCTTTCTGGCGGGGTGGGTGGGAGCGGATTTTAGACCGCTGGCCGCTACCAGACGCTAATTGTACAATCCTCTTATGACTTGCTTTAATCGCGTTAGTTACTAATTCCAATTAAACTTGCTAATTGCGACCTGTGGCTGGTCAGACCCGGACCTCTTGTGGCCACACGGGGAGGCAGTCATGGCTATTGTCGCTGGGTGGAATTTTCTGGCAAATTGGAATGCATCGACCCCGAAAGACTGGGGAAGTTTTGAGGAGTGGCATAAACTAGCAGAGACACTGATGAAGTGGGGCAACGTAGACTCGAATAATGACATTTGTACAAAGATTTTAGTAATATATATATATATATATATATATATATATATATATATATATATGCGCCATAGCGAACCTTTCTATCCCAAACCTTTTCAGTAGTACTTCTGCAGCAGTCAAGAAGGTAATCACGTCCACTGCGAGGGACATTGGGTTAAAAACTGGTGATAGTGTCAGTCTTTTTGTTTGGGTGATTCCAAGACATGTGAGAACTAAGCGCTCGTCAGTATCTTCATCTTAGGAGATGCATCTTGGGCCCGAGGGGGTCTTGCGGTGTGTTGAGTCGACGAAAAAGTTTAACTCGAACATGTCAGGGGATTGCGGTTTGAGACGAGCGTTTTGTTTGGTGGAGTGAGTGTTGGGATGAGGCCGTTGTTAAGCTTGGTGCGTGTCGAATCATTGAAGTGCGAATACGTTTGGTCCGTGCTGGTGTCCGTTGGTGGGTATACCTGCGTGAATACACCGCTGAAGGAGTGTAAAGCGCGAGTGAAACCTTTTTTAACTTCTGCTTTGGAGTGACTTTTTCTTGGAGGATGGTGGTTGCTCAGTGAAGTAGTTTGGGTCTAGAGGGTGTCGGGTGGTAGGGTTTGGAGGAGGGGTTGAATTACTGTTGGAGAAAATATCGGGTGTTGAAGCGTGTTGAACTTGGGATTGGACTCGTTTTGTTTTGTTCTGCGGGTTTTATTACGTCTGAGATTGCTAGGCAACGAGTGGTTTTTACGAGTACTTTGTTTTGTATGGCTTGCTGTGTTACGTGGTGTGTGTGTGTGTGTTTGTGTGTTTTAGAAGACGTAAGTGATGTTTTTATTGATTTTGCTTGGTGGGAACTTAGGCAGAGCTTCAGCCCTGCATCTCCCTTATAGTTACCATGGGTCAGGCGACAAGGCAGGCAGCAGGTGGAGCTTCGCGTCGTCAGCTTCCGCCTGCGGGAGCCAGGGAGGTCGACCAGAGAGGAAAGGAGGCCGGTCATCCCTCTCCTCCGCCAGGTTATGAACGACCAAGGGTCTCGGGCTCCCAACGCATTGTGGCCGGGGGTAAAGTTTCCGCTGCTTTCAACCAACGCTCAAGCTGGCGATTTATTCCTGAAAACTGATAAGGATCTGAAAGGTACTGACTTCGCTACGGGCATATTGAGCATCCCTGTCTTACACACGGTGAAGCGAGAATGGTTATATACTTGTGAAGGAGAGTCAGGCCCCTGGGGATATTAGGAAATGTAAGAGGTTTTGAAAGTGTTGCCCGGAGCCTGTGGGTAACGATCGAGAGAACACCTAAGGACTCGCGCGGAATTTAAGATTACATTTAGCATCTGCGGGGCATTATTCTGCCAGCTTAGAGACCGCCGGGGAGACTCAGCATAATGCTTGCATTGTGTGAAAAGATATGCCCTCCGAAGGTTCTAGATTTTCGTGTTACCTCCCTCCACATAATTTTGATTTTGAGGTCTTGTGATATTTTGCATTCGTATGTACCAAATTCGTTTATACGGGCATATTTATGTATCCATACACATGTACAGGGTATGGATGTCGAATGATTGGTAGAGTGGTTGTCAAATGCAGGCAGCAGCCGCTCAGGGAAGTACCAGCCTCCTGACTTACGAGTGTTGAAGGGAATTAAAACAAGGCTAGACTGTTTTTCGAGTAGAGTCTCGTCAAAGAACTTCTCATTCCAAAGGAGTCTACATTTCCCTGCAGCCTTGGGCCCTCAGGAGCGTTTAGATAGGTCCTGGGTAACACCTGGACTCTTTTCACAGGAATTGGTTCTTGTGTAATTATAGATAAATAGACGAATATATGTAAATCTGTAGGATTCAGCTTGACTGCATCCCGGACGCACATATCTCGTTCGTTTCATTTGTAAAAGGCAGTGATGGTGTTGGTGGTTCTTCAGAGGCTTGTTATAGCTACTGCGTGAGCTACTAGGCGATTCACGAGACACCAGGATTGGTCGTTACCAGTGCTTTAAAGCGTGGAGAAGCAAACCCTGCATTCCATCCGTCATTTAACGATGGCTGTGAATGGTGGCTGAGGTCCCTCCCTCCCTCCCTCAGGTCCTTCGACGATGATGGGTAATGACTGTTGTCCGAGGTGGTGGCATGGAAATGAGCCACTGTCCCTCTCCACCGGTTTTGCATGATGGTTGTGACTGGTGGCCGAAAAGTTCGCCGGAGAGGAAGAGCCGCGACGCTCTCTAATCCTGCATTATAAACCTTCGACGGCCACTGTTATGCAGCATATCAAAAAGAGCATTGAGGAAAAAACATCCTACTATTTGATGGCAACAGGTCGTCCTCCACGAATTATATGTCGACCATCGTTCTAAGACGAGGTTTAGCAGAGTTAAAGATCCCGCACATTCCAGCCTGGGTAATAGGTTATTAGCATATCAGAATTTAGTTTTAGCATAAACGAATGCGTAAAGATACTTGCCTGGTCTCTCCTCCTCTTCTCTCTCTCTCTCTCTCTCTCTCTCTCTCTCTCTCTCTCTCTGTAGCTACCTCATGCTCTTATATGCGAGTGAGATCGATACGAGATAAACAGTGCTAAAAGTATAATTAGACCACTTTGACTTGGAGACCCAAATACAGATAATCTTGTTGGCGGTGTCATGGCAGTCAGGAGACAACCGGAGTGAATTTTGCTCAGGCGTCCGAACTCGCTGGCCGTTTTGTTGGAAGGGGAAAAGAAAATAAGGACACATGAGCGTGCAAAAGAATCAAGATCCAATCGTACTTATTTGGTAGCAGGTGTGTGTGTGTGTGTGTGTGTGTGTGTGGTATTTTTTGGTACCTGTCGTATGTCGCAAGTTTCGTTCTCTGACACGCTCATCCCATGTGAGCTCGATGTTACGACCCTTCGGGTATGTTTGGCCTGGCCTCCTGACCTCAACCTTAAAGATGAAGGAGAGTGGCCAGGCACATCATAACTCCGTGGGGGGGGGGGGTCGTACCGTCTCGTCGTCGTACTGAAAGGGTATGAAGAAGAAGACGACGACGACGACGCTGACATAAACCCGACGCGTTGATTTTGCAGTGCCTTCAGTGAACGCCCCTGAAGCTTATGGTGTGGTGTGGTTGGCATGGTTTAGAAGCTAGTTTTAGGGAGTGGTGTTGAGGTCGTCGGCGTGGTGTGGTCGTGGTTGTTGCGCAGCATTGGTGTGTGTGGTGTGTGTATTCGTGTATGTGGTGTGGACGCAGGACGAGTGAGGGGCAGCGAGCCTGGCAGGGCCGGGAGTTGCCAGGCAGGTATACTATTATCATGTTCTTGTCAGCTACCCGATAAGAAATTTGCTTGCCATCTGCCTTGCATATAATCTTAACCTTTTTATGCGCTCATGAATATGCATTTGCAATGCATAAGGAGTGGTGTCTTGTCTGTAGCTGTGATATTGCGCTACTCCAAATGAGCGTTTGCGAGTCGCACAATACGTTCGTTGCTCCATTACGTTTGACAATAGACGAAGAGTTTTTTTTTTTCTTAATAGCTCTTTACGTAATGTCCTCGTGTGAACGATGGTGCGAGCGGGGGGCGGGAGGGAATGGGGTGGGGGCGTCGCCTCCTGGGCACCAGGTGACCACACCTCACTCACCCATGTTAGTCCAACACGTATAAATTGCACTTGACGGGAGAATCCATCGGTAGAGATTTACAGACGTATGAAGGAATTCAGAAAAGGTCTAGAGTGTTTCGTCTTTTTTTCGCGTTGGAGAGAGAAAATATATATATATATATATGCATCACAGCCTCACTGAGCTTCGTCTGTTGATAAAATAGGTTTTTAGGATTCGGTTTGCAGACTATGTATTTTTGATTAAAGATTTATTTCAAAGCGAGATTTAATTTAATCTTAAAAATACCCGAGGGCCTGTCATCTGATAATTTGTTTTGATGGCCATGGGTTTATATTATTTCATTCTTTCGTATTTTACTGTACTGATATCCTGGTGCGGTTTGAAGGAAAACATATATGTACAGGTGAGAGTTTTAGATGCAGATTTTACTTGGTTCGAGGTGTGCAGTACCGTTTATATACGTATACGTTCAATGCGATATGTTCAGGAGGAAGAAACATTGCTGGCGTATTTGTTCGTCGCGTGTAGAGAGAAGTTGCATTATCCCTTTCAACACGACCCTTAAACACGACGTTACGACCCATGAGCACGATGGTACGACCCCTAGGTATGGTGTCCATACATTTGACCTGAACCTGGGAGGCCATCATCGCCAAGGGTCGTAGGTCAAGGGACGTAATGTCGTGCTCAGAGGAGTTGAAGTGTTCCGGTTGAAGACTTTTTTTCCGTTTGTGTGAGCGTGGCCTGCGTAGCCTGGCGGAAATTTGGTGGTCATTTTATCCAGCGTAGTCCCAGACTCACGCCCTGAGTAATATGTCTGCCTTTCCGTTGCTAAACCATACAACAACCTTGCTTTTATTCACATTTAATCTCAACTATAACCTTTCGTACTTTTTTTTTTTTCCAAACTCACGCTCCCAGCTTCTACAGTTTCTCACTCAGTTCTTTCGCCAGCGCCGTGTCATCAGCAAACAACAACTGACTCACCTTCCTTCCGGGGCCGGCTCCTCCTCCTCGTCCCGTCCATCATCCTCCGTCGTTTGTCACTGCTGAGCTTAAATGACACAAGACCCTTAACTCTAGACTGGATTTCGCCCGAGTTAATGCCACGTTAGAAAGACATTTAACCTGGAATTTAATCTCGGTCTTGGAGGAGATTCCAATTTTGGTCTTGTTTCTTAAAACTATATATTCTTTTGTTTTTCTTATATCTTCCAGACAATATTTCCATCCACTCTTATTTCACCTGCTATAACTACGTTGTAATACATGATTTCCAGAAAAGGTGTCTCTTGATGCCAAAAAAAAAGGAAAATGAAAAAAAAAAAATTTTTTCGTCGTAAACATTTTGTCCAGGTCTAGATGGCCGAATATCGAATGGCATTTAGTATTTGTAAAACATCCGACGAAGTTGAACCATCAGGTACCCCGGGGACAGTTATTGTCTCACTACGTTTGACCGTGAACACTGAACTGCCTCCGCGTTTAGGCGAAGGATCAGGGACTGCGAGTTAAAAATGTGAAGGTTTTAGGGGGGAAAAAAATGTATCAAAGAATTGTCCAGAGATAAAGAATCTGTGACCTGTGGAGAATGTACGAGATCATTTATGCATTTGAGAATAGTTTTACATTGCAATTGATGTCTGACAAAAAGATTGGGTTGAGAAGCGCTTAATAAATGAGAATAAAAAATTGATATATATATATATATATATATATATATATATATATATATATATATATATATATATATATATAT
>JAYMFT010182737.1:0-12020 GCA_038088735.1 Panulirus argus
ATGAAATGGAACGATGTGGTATACTGAGGTCGACGTGCTGTCAATGAACTGAACCAGATCATGTGAAATGTCTGGGGTAAACCATGGAAAGGCCTGTGGGGCCTGGATGTGGATAGGGAGCTGTGGTCTCGGTGCATAACACATGACAGCTAGAGATTGAGTGTGAGCGAATGTGGTCTTTTTCGTCTGTTTCCTGGCGCTATTTCGTTGTTGTTGTCAAAGATTTGTCAGGCCTTGACTTACCCCTGGCCTTTGTCTTTAAAGGCCCATCCTCAGACTTCCGTGTGTGTGTGTGTGTATGTGTGTGTGTGTGTGTGTGTACTATGCATTGTTTGTTCAGCTCGTTATATACATAGAGGGACAAAATGTTACAACAAGGATGTCTGTGGATATTTGAAATTTTTCTCCCACATTCTGTTGATAGAGTCAGAGTAAGGCTCTCGTGTTGCAGGAGTGAATATAAAGACTCACTCTAGGGTCTGGCGGTTGCAGGGGGTCCTCATCGCGTTAGGTGTGATGCGATTCATTTCTTTTTTCTTTTTTTTTTTTGTGGATATTTTTACGAGTGCTGACATGGCACCGTGACCCATGCTGGCAAGGTTTCTTGCTAATGGAAGCCGGACCACTGCGACTAACCGCGCCGCAACGCACACGCAGACCCACACACACACAGACACGCACACACTAAAATATGCTTCCTAAGTTTGGTTTCCGCTCCTACGGAAGCACAGACTTAATACAGAGGGTTCAGAGGAGGACAACAAAGGTAGTTCCAGAATTCAGGGTGGTGAGTTACAGAGAAATGTCAGAGGAATTAAATTTGCCTGTCAAAGAAGAGAAAAGAGTAAGGGGTCGCCTGAACACAACTTTTTAAGTTTTTTAAACCAGACTAATGACGAAGACAATGAACATTCTTCGAGAGATGTAGGGATAAAGCATTTCGATGACGTAATGTGAAATTAAGCAAGAAACTTTAAAACAATAACGGTAAAGTTGTACTTTTGTAGCAGAGAACGGTGGATCTAATGCTATAATTAGACATAATAGATTCCAATGTTTCTCGCGTGAGAGAGCTGAGGGTCCTTAGTGGTCATGGAAGAATAGGCAAGTGTGGAAGGCAGGTCTCTCCTTCGTGGTGAGCGCCTCCTGAGTGGGTGCGTGCGCAGGGGGACTGATGCCAGAGGCAGCTCGAGCGCTTCAGATACGTTCGAGTGTCACTCGTCCCTCCCGAGATGATGGTGATATTCCTCGAGCAGAGACACACTCGAGCCACGACCAGGGGAGGCTTGTACACACACACACACACCAATGAAACCCTGAGATTCCCCAGGACTGCTGCAGGTGATGGCCAGCACATGCGACTGGTGATGTCAGACACGAGGGATGCTGAGCATACGGCAGGAGAGGCCATCCTGGCTGGGTTCGTCTTACCTCAGATAATGCATTCGTAATCCACGTTATAGATTCTTCCGAGTGTCATACATACTCTCTCTCCCAACATCTTTTTCTTTCAGATACCTTCAAAAATGAAAAGAAATGACATACTCTGCGGCTCTAGCAATTGTCAAATTGACTGTCAGTTCTTCTGTGCATATATCCTACAAGTTTCGAAAGACAAGTTCGTGTGGGTGGATACACGCTTTTACATAAACACACATGTAATGACAGTCTGCCGTTACGTATCGACCCCAAGACTGTAACATGCTATTCATTAAAGGACTGATACGTGCACACCTATGTCTTGGGTCGTCAGAGAGTCCTCACGGAAGATACTGAACCACTGGAGCCCTCTGATGTGATCTTCTGCCAGCTAAACCCTGAAAAAAAAAAAAATATATATATATATATATATATATCAAATACACATTCACCATTTACCGCGTTAGCGAGTCAGCGTCTAGAACAGACGACTGAGCCTTATGAAATGTTGAGTTACATACTGGTTGAACTGTAGTAGTATTGTGTTGCCATATATTATGTATTTAATGGTGAAAATTATGGGAAGTGAAGTTACACACCTGTTGAATAGCAGTATTACTGTGTTGACGTATAATATGTATCTAATGGTGAACATTGAGGGATGCATATAGTAGTTAGCATACACATAACTATAGGAAAACTAAGATATTTGCTTCCTTAGCTGAGAACTTGTTCATGAATTGTTTATGGCATTCACAATTGCAAGTATAATACAATTATTGTATCTGTGTGAACCTCCACCACTGGCTAGACCACGGAATACTCGGCAAGCTGCTGCGTCTCATGATTATTGTGTGGCCATCGGCCATTCAAAGGTATGCCGTTTTGATATCTGCTTCTTTCCCTACACGTCGAAGCTTTGGAACTCTCTTCCTTCTCATGTCTTCCCCAATATCTATGACCTGGCTCATTTCAAGACATGTTTTTCACTTTCTCAAAAATTTGTAGATGCTTTCCCTGTCTGTTTTTCCTCCTTTCTCAATTCTCTCTCTATTCCAATTAGGGCCCGGCCTTGATGTGGACTTTTGTCCGTGACTGGAGCCTTCAACATTAAAAAAAAGAAAAAAAAGTGAATAAGAGCATGGTTGTAAGGTTTAGTAAGGTAGAGTGACAGGTTAGTTTGGGTGTAAGTTTTAATGGAGAAAAACTGGAGGAAGTGAAGTGTTTTAGATATCTGGGAGTAGACATGGTGGCAAATGAAACCAAGGAAGTGGGAATAAGTCATAGGGTAGATGAGGCCATTACACCTTATCTATACCCCAATTCTACCAAGTGTATCCCAGACAGTTCCACTGTATCCACAGCTTTCCTGTCTTATCCCTGACACCAAAATGGCCCTTACATTATCACCATGTTCTTTGCATTCTTGTATTTATCACTTACTACAAAGGACTGCCTTTGTGTACCCAGTGCCATCACAGTTACCATAGTTCAAATAGCATGACCTCAGTACTGCTAACATGACCATAACATAACTGTCATATTCACATGTGACTATGCTCATCACAGTCGCTATGACTTCAGCAGTCACTACTTTGATCACAACTCTGCTATCATGGTCATAACACTTTCACCATGATCATAGCATATCCACCATGACCATAGTAATAATTCTTTACCATACTTTAACAGTAACCACAGTCGCAACACAAACATCATAATCATAACTGCTACTATGACCACTAAGCTACCTCCAAAACCATTGTACATTACAATCATTTCCTGAGCACAGCTTTCATTTACCTCAGTGTCCACACTGTTGCCAACTATCTCCAACAGTGTACCATTATGACCATCTTTGGAGGTAGTACTTCCACTATAACTCTTATAATATTGGTCTTGTTACATCTTTTTTACTACAGCCACAGCATTACTGATATGTTCGCAATGCTGCCCCTAACATAACAATGATACAAACACTTGGGCTGTAACATAGCCAGTATAGCAGCAGAACATCCATCAGAACCATGGTATCATATATGTAACACATGCTCATTTTGGAGGCTATTCTGTACTTCTATAATGTTATATAATGCTGCTGGTTTAAATGATACTTAGGTTGTATAAAAACTTTTGGTCCATGGTTTCTCAAAGTGTTACCTCTTAATTTTAGTTGTGTTATGTAACACAGTTTTCCTTGTTCGTCTTACCATTAGGGAATGAATTGTAGGTTTGGATTTGGTATCTTTACCATCTAGGATTTTTCCGACTGCATTATTACCATGACCACAGCACGTTACTGTGATTATATCACTGCCATTGTGATGTTGAAGCTGTTGCCATGAAACTCTTTCCCTAACCACAAATCTATCACCTTAATCACAGTGCTACAATGCTGATCACATTGCTACTACCATAATGACAGTACTTCCACCATGGTCACAACAGCATTATCATGATCACCATATTACTACCATACCCTGTGCATTACCCTATTAACTTCAAAACCCAGGGGTCTCAGATGTTCCTTAGCACTACTGCCATGACCACAATGGTGCCACCATTAAGACAGCATCTCCACTGAAATCTTAATACACTATGGTCACATCACTTCTGTGTTGACCACAACACTATTACCCTAACCATGGTGTTACTGCCATGTTGACAGTATTACTACCATGACCAAAATTCCACCACAGTTACCACATGTTGATAATCATGGTATTGATAATGATATATTTTTCTGTATGCAATTGCTGCTTTTGCCTTAGCAAGGTAGCATCAGGAGCAAATGAACAGTAGCCTCATTTGCACTGATCTACTCTACTGAAACCGGAGCCTCATTGATCATTCTGTGATTTTACCTTGATCACTTCATATGCCCTTATTAAGTGCATTGACAGCATGTCCCTCCTCCAACCAGCATATACTACAACGGTCCTGTTTATTCTATCCCAAAGACTTAGAATGTTCTGGCCCCAATACCCAAAAGCTTTCTTTACTATCCTTTTTGGTCATTCCTCCATTTCTAACGTAGATTTTTCTCATCAAACTTTCATAGCTCATCCTTTCCATATGTCCAGAGCATTCAAGCACTTCCTGCTCAGCTCTCTGACAGACAGACTGTCTTTACTACTACAATTTTCTTTTACACTCGTTTCTTGCATGGTTAACCTACTTGACACTACATTCTGGCCTTTATCTCACACAGCATACTGGTCTCAGACATTTCATTTCCACCATGACCACCCTTTTCCTTTATTTTGTGTTCTAAGCCCAAGACTTGCATGAGTACACCTCTCTTGGAACTTTTACTTTTTACACCCATGGCCTTATGCACGTTCCCACCTTATGACTCACTTCAGCCCCAATGGTTCCATCTGCTGCTATGTCCACTCTCAGGTACATAAAACACTCCGGTCTCTCCAAGTTCTCCCCATTCAACTTCATGCTTGTACCACCCTGTCTTGTCCTCTTGCTGCACCTTACTACCTCACTTTTGTTCACATTTACTCTCTGCTTTCTACTTGTAGACTCATTCCAAATTGTCAGCTTTTGCATTTTCTCTCTTGAGTCAGTCTCCTGAACAATGTTACCTAGAAACAACATCTGATTCACCTTGCACTCACCTCCTTCAACACCCTGTCCATTGACAGATTTAACAACTACATTCACATCCTATATACCTGTTATAGACCAACTTTAACTGGAAACCACTCAACCTCTTCCATCTTCCCTTACAGCAATTCATTTGCCATGTATATTTGTAGCATCTTCCGTAACGATTTTCTGTCAGCTTTATGATGTGCTTTCTACATGTTCATATACACCACATACAATTCACACTTCATGTAAATCTCACACATTCATCAAGATAAACTCCTAGTATATAGTATACACATCCTCTACTTCTCCTGAGACCACACTGCTACTCCTCAGTCAGTTGTTTGTGTTCAGGCCTCTATCCTCTGCATTACGACTCTTCCTTACACCTTACTGAGTATCCTCAACAGACTTACAGTTTTGTCATTTGAGCATTCACATACCTTTATATAAGGGTACTAAATATGCATTCTGTCAGATCTCAGGCACTTCACCTTCAGCTATATGAACACTGTACAATATATTACCAGTCAACAACACCGAAACCCCTTTCTTGAAAGGATCACATGAATTCTCTTCCACTTCTGCTGCTTTGCCACTCTTTGTCTTATGTAAAGTTTAAACCACATCCTCTCTTATCACCATACCATTCGCTAGGACCCTGTCACTCAGTATACCACCTTTTCCTAAACTCGCTACTGTACATCTGCCACTCTGTGATCTTATACAGTCAGCATTCCAACAAAATACTACTTCAATCTGTTTTTATCTCTTCTTTGCCCCTTAAAAATTTTCCATCTACTCTCCTTACTGTTACTTTCATTTGCTTTATTTTTCTCACACAATTTACCTCTATCCAAAACATTTTTTTTATTTTCTCTTTAAAGTTCATAAGTAAACTCACCCAGTCTCCATTTACCCTTTTTATCCTTTTTCCTGATCTTCTGCTGCTTTCTCTTATACTTCTTCAAGATAATTACACTTGTTCTTTGAAGTTAGATATCCACATTGCTCCCTTTTCTTTTTCACTCACAATTCAGTTTCATCATCTTTTCACGCACAACCTGTTCTAATGTCTTATGTCCTACCTTCCACATTTCACACACTTCACCCACACAAGTATGCACTGCTTCCCTAATACTTTATACTCCTCCTTTTACTCTCCTTGTTTCATTTACTGTCAGAGTATGCCACTTTTCACTAAGTTTTTCTTGGTATCTTTGCAAAGAGACCTCATTTTCAAGCTCACTTTGTTTCACTACTTCTGTCAAACACATCATTTCCTCAGTTCCTAAAACTGCCAGAAACTTCAACACTTATCTCAACCAATAAATGATCAGCCATCCCACTACCTTTCTTAGCATATTGATTTCTTGTGTGCCTGTCAGTTAGCACATCATTGAATAATGGATGTTTTTCCTCCAGCCTCAATCATCTATGTATAAATATGTATGCACCTTTTATTGAAGCAGTTATTTCCAGTCCTCTTTTTTCAGCACAGAACACTATGACTTGTTCTCCATTTTCATTGACACAGGGGGCTCCACACCCCAATTATACCCTAAATTACCACAAAACTCTGTCTTGCATTCAGATCCCCTGGCATTAGGATTCAATTTCATGCATTTTAACTGCCATAGCACGTCCACTGCTCGTCTCAAAAACCACTCCTTTCTTCTTCACATCCCTCACTATCAGGTACAATAAGTGCTAACAATTACCAGTTTCTTGTTAATCTGTTTTCCTTTCAACTCGCACCCTTAAATGTTTTCACAGTCTCACTGCTTCTCCTTCATCTGAAGGCTACCCCTTCTTTGGCTTTTCCTCTTGCTCTCACACTAACCCCAGACTTTACCCCAGTGAAATTTCCAAACTATTCATCCCCCTTCCAGGTTCCTATCATCAGTTATTGCACCTCTCTTCCTTCTCATCCTAGTTAATCCATACTCATTCAGACACCCCAGCTTGAGCTCTATGTGAAGAAATCTTTCTTTGGCTCTTCTGTTCCTGTTTTTGGATTGATAATATAAGAGGGGAGTCTTAACCCCATGCTCCTGTCCCTGATAGTTACCTCCTACAACATCTAGTAGATCCAAGTATGCATAGCATGTCTACCAGACATATCAGAATGTGTACACTTACTTTAGGCGTGGTAAATAACGGGTTAGCAGTTAACTGTGGTGTACTGTACTTTTAGTGCTCCACTAAATTGTGCAGTTATTGTTTTCAGGTGGTCCACTAGCAATTGGGATGTGAACGTATTTTGCTGATTGGTGGGATGTGTGTCAAAACGTATTTTGCAGTGCTGTTATTGAAATATTCATGACAAATTTACAAATAACTTGAAATTTTCTGATATTTTGTCAATAAAGAATATTTAATATATTAAGAATGGAAATGTAACATATGGTGAGTGAAACCCATAGACTGTGCTATAACTATGAGTGACAGGCCAGCGTCAGACCTCCAGAGCACCTTCAGTTTCACCTTGAGGGTGATATCCTTACATCCTTTACTCCCATGAGTATGTTGGAAGTTCTTTAGAGAAGTATTGAGGTGCTTGCACTCTACCTTGGATGCTGTAAATAATGAGTAGCAGTGAATATAAATAAAGGTATATTGCCATTTGGTGGCATATGAATTGAAAAGTATTTTTGTGTTACCTGACTGAAATGTGTAATAGATACACAAATATCTCAAAATATGCTGACATGTTTTGTTATTTAAAGAAAAGTTTCTTTTATATATTAGGAATATTAAGGTAAATATTTCTTTCTTCAAATTTGTAGCAAATCAAGGCATATGTGTCACAAGTCAATATAATGTACCTTCTTTCTAAAATGTCACAAGTCTGAAATGATCCAAGTGATAATGCCATGTCAAGGTATAAGTGCATATATTTTGTTTTCCCTGATTATTTCATCCTTGGTGAGATAGTATCAGAAAGAAATGAAGAGTGGCTTTATTTGCCTTTGGAAAACAGTACACTGGATTTGTCCTCTACCAGTGGCCTGTCAAGGGTGAGGTGCTAAAGGCTAAGAAGCATCACTGGAGTCTGTCATTTATGCCAGGGAGTAAAAGGGTTGATCGGTGAAGGGTGATATCTCTGAATGTTGGTGGAATAACTGGTGAGAGTAAAAAGAGAGTGCTTGGGGAGATATTCAAAAGTTAAAGTTTAGATGTGCTAGGAATTGGGGAAACCCATATTCCTGGTAAGAGTGTTTGGAATGAAAATGGAGATGATGAATGTAGGTTGTGGAAGGGCATGAAAGAGTGGTGTCATGGATGGGAATAAATGAAGATTATCAGGGTTTAGGTAAAAAAGGATGTGCAAATGTGCTATGGCTGAGAGTATAGGAGGGTGTTATAGAGTGAGGGTGGAATGGATCAAGAATAGTGTGGGTGAAAGGAAAGATTGGAATTGTGCAGTATGCATGGGTATATGGATATGAAGATTATGTGAGGCAAAGATGAAGTAAAGCATTTCTGGAGAAATTTGAATGACTGTAATTGGGTAGTAGTTGATAGGCATCCACCGACCTAGGAGGTATTTTACCGATACTATCCATCTAGGTATCAGGAGGGTTAGTCATGGCTATATTGTGAGACAGCACTTCAGTGCTTGTCAAGTTGCATCTCATTTACCCAGGTAGCTATCTTTCTTTCCATCTCACATGCACCTGGGCTGCTGGCATTCTGTCCACAAATATACAATCTCGTTGTCACACAAAAGTTGACAATGCTTAACTCGCACAACTCATTCTTCATAACTCTAGATTTACCTGCAGTGAGCGCTGTGTTCTAACCCTGCCTTTTACCAAAATGGTAGATGTAGTAGGTAGGTACGTAGGAACATTAGGCAGGAGCATTTGATAGAAAAATTAGGTTGGAACAGGTAGACAAATTAGGCAGTTGGTAGGAACATTAGTTAGGAACCTCTGGAAACACTGCGAGTTGATCTTTGCCAGTGGCTGATATGGGTGAATGCTAGGGAAACGGGGTGTAGAGATGGAGTGTAGTGGTGAGGTATGATTACTAGTGACAGCCTGTTTGCATATGATGTTGTGTTGCATGCTGAGAGTGAAGAGGAGCTGCAGGGGGTTGTAAATGTGTTTGGGTGTTGTAAATGTGTTTTATGATGTGTGTAAGCATAAGTGGGTAAAGGTATATGCAAGTAGAATTAGATTGACAGTTTTTGAAAGGAAACAAAGTGAAAGTATAGATTTTGCAAAGCCCTGTAAAGTGCTCTAAACTATTATATATTTGGAGGAGAAAAACTGGAAGAGGTAGCAGAATTATGATATTTTGGAGCTATCTTGGGTAAGTTTGGTGATATGGAAGGACAGATATGGGAAAAGGCATTACAGAGAAGAGTCATTGGGTCCCTTAATAGAATAATGAAGGGTAGAGATATGGAAGTGAAGAAAGGATTGAGGGACAATGTTGTCCTGACCCTGACCTATGCAGCTGAAACATGGACATAGTATGATTCACAGAGATCGAGAAGCCAGGTTGTGGAAATGAGCTATTTCAGTGGGGCATGTGGTATGACTAAATGGAATGAAGAAAGAATGAGAGGATGTATGAGGGATTTGGTATGGCAGGAAATGCAAGGGGAATGAATTTTGGAGTTGTAGGGTGGGTGAAACATAATGCTTTGAGGTGGTTTGGGCATGTGGAAAGAGTGCAAGATGAGGAGTTTCCAAGGAGAGTGTATGATAGTACAATTAAAGGGGTTGATGTGAAAGGAAGACTACCTGTGACATGAGGAAATAGAGTGGAAAAATACTAGAGGTAAAGAAATGGTAGAAGAATGCTTGGAATGGTTAATGCAAGGGAAGCATGTAAGGACAGGGATAAGTGGAAATTCTTTTGCTGTGGCCACCCCATTGACGGGAGTTTCTGTGGGAATGGGCATCAGAGATACAAATCGATAGGTCAATAGATTAGACCTGCTCTCTAGATGTCATGTTTAATTTATTGAAACCAGAGCTCATCACCCACAGCCAAGCCTCACAGACTACTTCATATGCTGTAGTTCAGCCCATTGACAGTACGTCATCCATATACCACATCAGTAAATTAAACCCCCATTCTAACAGACTGATTGGGGGGAAGGATGGTCTTTTAGAAGCCAAGTTCCATTACATCCCCAATTTTCCCAAGGAAAATTGATAATTCAAATATTTAGAGGTATAATGTAAACTTGTGTCTTTCCTTTGAGGCAGGAGGTGTTTATGGAGTAGCAAAGACAGCTCTGAATCTGAAGGAAATAGCTTTAGGGTCACCTTGAATCTCCTGAATTACCCAGTCAGAAACAGGGCTTGCATGAGGCACATTCATGATGGTCAATCATTTTCAGCTTTTCAGCAGTGATGAGGTATTTCTGGATGTCATAGGAAATGCATTACTGATAGCACTCTTATATATCATGATTTGATACAGAAAGATGGGTCTCTGTACCATAGAATGCAGCATTTGCATAAGAATGTGGGCACTGAATTTATCTGTCAAGTAAACAAATGTTTATCACAGACTAGTGGGCAGTGACCAAGCTGTCTTGTTTTATCTTGAAATTATTACTTGAATTACCTTTGTAGGCATAGAGGCAGAAAGGATAATATTGCATCATTATAGTAAATCAGTGTAGAATTATGTGCGTGTGTACAGAGAGAGAATTGTATGTTTGTAAAATATAGAAAAAGAAGCGCCAAGGTGATGTGCAGTAGGCTGGGACTTGTTCTCTTGATGTCTAGCATCCTGGACTTAGGTCAGGAACTGATGGACTGTTCCGTTACTTCCTGAACTGAGTCCAATGGGTCTTAACTTGCTGGACCAAATTTGCAATGTATAGGACTAATGGAAATTTCCTTTAGGTCCCATACTTAGGTGGAGATTGAAAGGCCCATTAGAAGCCAAATTTCGATAAATTGTAGTCTTTTACAACTAGGGTTTAGTCTGCAGTTCATATTGCCCAGATACCTCAGAGCCTCCTTCACTTTCCTTCCATCTTGTTTCCTTTTATCCCTTCTTCCCTCCACTTCTGACATATAAATCCCCTTGGTCTTTCTTTGCTCATCTTTTCCTTATGTTTGACCCATTTCAGCACTCTCTCTTTAGTTTTATCAATTATACTTTGTTTACTGCCACACTCTGTCTTACAATGTCATTCTTTACATGATCAGCTTGATTCATACCACTTATTGTTCTTAAGCATTTAATTTCCAACTTGTCCACCTTCTTCCTTTCTTTTGTGTTCAAGGCCTAAGATTCACATTCATATAACACTGTTTGGACCACTATACTTTTAAACATACCTATCTTTGCCCTAACATATGCTGGCGTCTCCTTTCCACATGCCCATTAATCTTTAAATGTCTTGCAGAATTTTTCTATCCGACCCTAAAAATACAATATTTTTCAAGTTGTTTAATAAGTGTACTTAACCTTACAATTCTGAAGTTATTCAAATACTAATGAGAAAAGAACCACTTAAGAAGTATGTCTTGGCAGATTTAACTTCTTTTGATGTGTAAAGTTTTCTAGATGTTTAAACACATTGTGATATTCTTTCCTATCTTACTAATGTCTGGTCATATCCCTGAAAGATTTTAGGGAGTCATATGTAGTTGCCCTTGACATATCTAAGGCTTCTGACAGGGTGTGACATCGGGGTGTCATCTCTAAACTTCCCTCTTTTGGCTTCCCTCCCTCACTTTTCTCTTTGATATCTAGCTTCCTCTCCAGCCAATCTATCTCTGTGGTTGTTGATGGGTCAGCCTACCCCCATTTCTCCATCAACAGCGTTGTCCCTCAAGGGTCTGTACTGTCCCGAACACTTTTTCTCCTTTTCTTCAATGACTTTCTCTCTTCCACAAGCAGTCCAATGCACTCATACGCTGATGACTCAACACTACATTTATCCACATCCTTCAATTCTGCTCCCTCTTCTCTCACTCGATCTGCATCTCGCCTTGACATAGCTTCCACAATAAACT
>JAYMFT010182748.1:0-12020 GCA_038088735.1 Panulirus argus
AAACATCCTTTCGCTGGCAAAGCTGGGGAGAACGAGTGAAGACGGATTAACTAAAACAGCATTTCACTTGGTACCGTCTGGAAGAAGACCAGCAGGACGACCTAGAAAATACTGGAAGGATTGTATCCAGGAAGTCTTCACGAAATACAGCAGAGGAAGGATGGATTGGCTGCGAAAGGATGTTTCCCAAGAGGGAATGGCGGGCGGCAATGATACTTGTCACTGAGAGGCCGAAAGCCAACTTGTGGGTAGGTATCACGGAGAGTGGATGAAGCTGGAATAATACTGTCAAGGTCGAGACTTCAAATTGCTCTTCAGTTCCATCCACAAGATTACTGAGATGTCACTGTACTCACAGTGCTGTGGCCGAGGTGACTGCATGGGACATTCACTATCCTGCTATTTTACGCCAGATTGGTGACCACAGTTTATCTTTTGCTGATTCTTATCAAAGCTGACGGGTGATGACTGGAAACAGGGTCAGTTATTGAGGCGGTTATACTAAAGGTGGGTGGAGCCCGTTCGTATCTTCTGTAGACTTGGTCAGCACACTATACCTCAACAGAAACTTCTAATAAACTATAGTAGAATATCAAACCTCAGACCCAAAATCGGTTATGTTGATACAGATAACTAACATGTATTATGATCTTATTTATATATTTATATCTTATCTATTCATTCATTTATTTGATGGGGGTGATAGAAAGCATTCTCATATTTAGGCAACTGCCTGCCGTAGCGAAAGCAGCGACATATAGTTTGGCTGAAGTTACATTTCTGCCAGCGGCTGAGGCGTGACTAAGTGTAGCGCTTCAAGTTCTACTCCTGTAGCAGGGGGACACAGGCCGCCTACATACATCCACGTCCAGAAGGCTGGAGATAAAGGTTGTGAATATCTTTCTTGACTCCTCACTAGAAGGACGGGTTCTGGGAGTTGAAGACTTTGGGAAAGGATTTCCTGAAGGGTTCCTGGGAATTCGGTGAACAAGAAAGGACTAAGAGGAGAGATGTGGAAAGTACGGTACTAGATGCAAGGGCTCAACACACGTGCCCGTGGTTCCCGGCACTTTTCATCCCGCGTTAGCGCCACAAACCCTTCACCTCCACCAACATACCGCTCGTCCTTGGCGGTATAATCGTTTATTTCACTAGAAAACGACAGTGTCACAGATCCCGCATCATGTGGAGTTACAGCAGGGCGGCGGAACGCCTCCACGCGCCACGTGCCAACAACAATTCTCTTAAATGTAATTTCCTCACCAGCGAGGCTGGTGCGCCCGCGTGTCAGCTGTGCGGAAAGCTATTTCCTGGTGCACAACACACGAGCATCTTACACACGAGGGGATATCAGAATACCTGCTTCCTCTTCTGTACAAGAAGGCAATATCATCACGTGTGGCTGCTGCACTACACACACACACACACACGTATATGCTGGCCGTCCTCAAGCCTCACCTGCAAAGTGATTTCTCCAGGAACAAACAACGGGTATTCAGTCCACAAATGCTGTCAACAGTGCATGGACATTGTTGGCCATTCTTGTGGCAGCCTGTTGTCACGGCCACTGCCACCGGCTGCCTTGCCTCAGCTGCCACCACTCGGGAAGTAATAACACCACACTGTAGCCACTGCATCTGACATACCACACAGGCATTCAACCACTTCCAGTGGAAGTTACACCAGACAGGACGGGTTGTGGTGGGATATAACTGGTCCATCAGCAAGGGCTCAAATATCGTGTGGGGAGAGGTAGGAATATAAACACCTTTTCAGACTTTACTAATCACACTTATTTTTCACATACAGAAAACTGATGACTGAAGTAAGGAACAGAAAAAAACGTAAACATTCTTCTTTCACATCGCTGTGATATACTCGTCAAAGTAGAGAGGACCCACGACCAGTGAGCTGCATGGTGTAGCTGACCGGTGGGTCACTGGCACCAGTGGAGGGAGACATGGTTACCTGTACACACTCTCCCTCCTCAGTGGGGATGTCAACTTTGTCTTAGTTATGCTACAGTGTTGTACACAGGTCCAAGGCGACTCTCTGCTTGTACATGTGAAACACGTTCACCCGGTAACCTTCCCCTCCGCCAACATCCGCCCAGCCCGATTCGTGGCTGTGATGACCTTGAGTAAATGGCGACCGAGGTGAGGTATCAAACGGCTGACACGTCCTGTGTCTCGCTCAGAGTCCCAGGCACCAGGCCTCCGGGTGTGGCCTCTCATGTGAACTAGTCAGGTGAACCTGCAGACATTTTAGGGACAGAGGTGCCCATGGCGGTCTTTCGGAGCTCAAAAGACAAAACCTTAATGGTGTTATTCAATCCTCTTCCATTTAAGCACTAGCGCATCATGTCCATTATCTTTTTCGCCCTTTCGTAAGAGTATAGGCTTCCATCACCAGTCTTCAGTTCCTCACGTTGTGGCACCTGCCAGGGTGAGTGCAGGAGGCGGAGCGTTGAGGCCGCCGTGACGGAGTGACCAACGTGGCGTCGCGTCGTGCAGGGCGGCGGCGGCCACCAGCCAGGTCCCCCACCCACACGTGACACCCTCACGTCATGTCAATGGTGGCAGTGACGCCAGCATCCTGCCTCTCTCACCACATTCACTCTTCTCTCCCTCGTGCACCTGGCTACACTTCCTTTCTCCCCACACTCCCTGGGTCACCCACTGCTCCCTCGGTAAGCTACATACCAATACCTCCTACTTTAGACAGTGGAATGTTCGGTCCCTGGGCTGAGATGCTGAGTGTGGATGACGCTGAAACTATGAGAGAAAATGTACAATACGCCTCGAAAACTTGTCATCACTTTTTCCCCGAGAGATCGGTGTGACTCCACTCTGCTAACGTGCCCTGGATCACACTGCGCCTCAAGAGACTAATGTAGCAGCGAGACCTGGCCTTCCACAGCAACAACACTGTGCAAAACCCTCCGTAACAAACTCGTTCGTGAGATATAACCTGCGGATACATCTTACTACAAAGTGAAACTGTAATACATGAAACAGTCCATCGTCGGCCAGTGTTATGGAAACTGAGAGTTGAGCGGTTTGAACAAGGAAACTCACTCCTCTCCCCAACGTTGATCTCCTCTCCAGTGAAGAAGTAACTCAACTTGTTAACAATGAATTTGCTTTCATCTGCCAGAGGCGACCCAACCTTGACACCACCTGCCTCCCAGCCCTAACACCTGCTGAGTTAGTACAAAGACTTTACGCCACCAGACGGCTATACCGCCACAGCAAAGGACACTACACTCAGTGACTAACCCACGAAATTCTGAACTAACCAAACCCCTCTGCTGCACACCAGTGTCTCTCTCCAGAAATCAAAAAGACTGGGAGACTAAAAATGTTTTCCTAAAACTAAAGTTAATACGCCTTAAATCTCTTGAGTTACGACCCACTGCCTTCATCCCGACCTCCAGCTTACTTTGTCAAAGTTTTGCTTTCAGTTCCACTTACAGAGACACTGTAAGTTCCATAGAACCTCAACAGTTTGGCCATATGACGACAACCTCTACTTCCTCTCGTCAGCTTCCTGGACTCCATCTATCGCAACCTGAAGAGACTGAAGACCTCAGTGACTTTCACTTTCGGTAATTTCACGAAAGCTTTGAACTCGGTCAACCATAACATAATCATTAATAGAGCCATCAACTTTAAGCGGTGGAAAAGCCTTATTCCGAAGCTTGTAGCCTACTCCAGTCAGGGTCGTCAGGCTGTAAGCCTTCTAGATCCTCTCCTGCGGCGTCGCACAGGACGCAAAGATGGTTCCCTTGTGTTTCCTCTTTCTTATATATATGTTGCCCTGATGTATGCACCTATTCGATGAAAGCACACTGATGACTCTGCCATTACCAACAGCGATGATAACAACTGACCCACCTACATATTCCTCTAAGAACACCATGAACAGCCCCCAGAACTACACCATCGCCAATCATGCTGCCATCGACCAAAACAAGACTGTAGACTTTCAGATCAGCCTCCAGGTTGTTGAGTTCATCGACCTTCTCGGTGTCACTTTGAAAGACAGGCTTAGCTGGTAAGACACACCTCAGTACCATCACTTGAGACGAGTGGCCTCCTTGCATTTGGAGTGGAAAACATCTACAACACAACTCTAATTCTTCCTAAATTCACCCATGCCTATACTGCTTGGTCCTCCTCCTTACCCACCTCACAACGGGGGCTGCTGGAAAAGCTGCAGAAAAAAAAGAGCATCCAAGCTCATTCTCGGCTCCTCTTACACCACCTGTCAACAGCGGTTCAGCACACTGCTCCTTCCCAACCCTCTTCAGTCAACGCCTAGACTACACCAGACAGTTCGGGATGAAGGCACTGCACCATCTCGCCACCGTCACCTGTTACCCGAGTTGCAGTTCCCCACCGTAGCCGCTTCACGTTCATTTGTATTCGTTCAGAGTGCCAGAAGAACAGTCCCATCCCAACCATTGTTAACGTCATCAATACTTCACCGGCAGCCGTGAGAGACTGAACTCAGCAGCCGCCACTGGCCGATACCTGAGGCCAGTTTCTCTAGACATTGGCTCCAGAACACACAAACATACACACAAATACACACACACGAGATGGGGCCCCGTGTAAAACTCCCTCCCCGTCCTGTACAAACAGGTAACTAAACACACTAAGGCCTCCGTGGTGTAGCAGTGGATCGTGAGTTAGCACTGTGCTTGAATCGTGGGCGCGGCATTCGGCCCATCCTCCCCTTGGGCCTAGTCAGCTAATAGATACTTGGCTTAGGATGGTGTGAGAGTGTGTGTGTGAGTGTGTGTGTGTGTGTGTGTACACATAAAGACATGGTACATATAAGGTTAAAAGACGAGGGCAGCACGAGCTTAAGACTATCTCCATGTAACACACAAACAGTAATCACAAATAGCAGTAAAACAAATAGGCTATGTTAGCTGCTAACAGGATGATATTCAGTGGGATATTCATCTGAGATGACAGGGGAAGCGAAGGAAGAAAGAGAAATAGAGGACAGAGTCACAAGGGAAAGTATGGGCGCGTCAAAAGAAGCTGGAGAGCTCATGAACTCTGCCTCTGGCACAGAAAGGCTAGGTACATTACGTAGAGTTGTTGTCAGACTGGATGTAATGCAGACGAAAGCAGGAAGACAGGTAGTAAATGACAGTGAGCTGGTTTTATGGACCAAATCTGGGAAATTCAAATCAGATATCGTTGGAGCAGTGGAGGAAAACTTACAAAAGAGTTAAAAGATGAATTCTGAAGTGTCCAGACGGATACGTGATAGCAAGGAATGACAAAGGAGGACGAGGAGGGGATTTGGCTCTTCTTAGTAAGGGACAACGTAAAGTTTTTTAAAATCTAAGTGGATAATACAGGTGGATGATGTAGGTGGATGGTCCACTTAAAAAAATACATAATGGGAAGAGAAAATATAGAAAAAACACAGTAGTTGTGGTAACGGACAATCCTCCAGTGAAATGTAATGAAACAAAGCTAATATTCACGATTATATCGAAGGACAGTAAGGGTCGTGTATGAAGCAGCGAGAAACATCCTCCTCAGAAACGGCAATCATGGGCGATGTTGATAACAACGAAGGACTTGGAGAAAATGTAGATTCTCATGGAGACACAATATTTCCAGGAAAATCTGATGTCAATGTGTACATAAGAATCTAAAAAGCTGATACACCATCATTCCTAGATCTTATAATCACACACACAAGAACATGGATTCTGAAACTTTCAGATACGATACAGAAAGTGGAAAAAAAAGTGATCATGTAATGCCTGAGTTTGACAGTGTGGTTAATGATATGTTTGGTCCGCAAAATGTTGGAAAAGCTATGATAAAAAAGAAATGTAAGATCACTTGCAAAGGAAAAATTACCTTAAATACAAACATGGATTTACGGAGACGGAGAGTTCGTGTTTGCCTTCCTCTTTCCTGGAACAGCTAAGCTGTGCATTTCTCCTCCTTTTCCATCTGTCTCTCTTCCCACTCATTCAAGAGCCAGGTGTGCAAACACCAGAGGGGATCCGTTTCAGACAAAAGACTAGGATGGGCGGATGGTGTGTTCCGGCGCTGCCAGATGGCCTTTCACACCGTACCACACGGGAGGCTGGTAATGAAGCTGTATGTTCAGGCAAGTATAAGGGGGAAGAGACTCCTTCGATGGAAAGAAAATTATCTTAATAAAAGGGAACGGATGACGCATGCCACAGGAGCCTTCTCAGAGTGGGATAGGGTTATAAGCTGCGTGCACTGGGACACCTGCACTTCTTGATCTCCGTAAACAACTTGCCTGAAGTGTTTGCAAAAGATTCTAAGGTTATGAGAGATGTAGGGAATAATGAGGATTGCATCTATCTTACAGAGCGACTGGGACAATCCCCTTGAGCTGGTCTGATACATGGTTGATTAAGTTCAACCCACTTATGTGCAGAGTGATGACGACAGGACATGGTAAGAACAGGCCAAAATACGACTGTAATCTGGCAGGACGCTACAAGGCATATCAAGTCTGAGTGAAAGGAACTTTGGGGTTGACATTGTTTCCAACTTGTGACCAGAACATCACGTCAGGAGAACCGGTAAGGAGGGACTTTGTATACTGGTTAATAGTAGAATTGCATTCAGATATGTGGATAAGATGTCCAGTAAACTATTTAGTTTTGATTTAGATTACAATATGCTTCTCACATTCGGTCAATCTCACTTTAAGAAACATAAAGAACTAAAGAAGAAGATCTAGAGGAAAGCCACAAAGATGACACCCTAAGGCAAGAGAGTTGCGTTACAGCAATAAACTTGCCTACCATGAAAAAGAAAGTATAAGGAGAGAGCTGATCTTAAGCTTTAGGTTTTTAACGAGTCTAGGATGTCAACAGCAAACATCTTTTTTTCAAAGGCATAGGAAGAGCAACTAGAGGCCAGACCAAAGGAAATAAAGCGAACAACTTGCTAGGAATGGCGTGAGGAAGTACTTTTATGAGACTTACTGACGATTGGAACAAGCTACAAGGTGAAAGCATTCATCTTTACCGTATAGAAAAGCTAAAGAACTTGTATGATGGTAAAGAAAGTTCAAGAGAAATGGTCCCATTAATGTAGAACTCCCTCCATTTACTGTAGCATTTTCTGGTATTGCTGCCCACACAGTACAGCAGGCGTGAGTGTGAAGTACCACAAGTAGGATACGGAGCGGGAATGTCGTCTGACCACAGCAAAACTGCGCTAGAAGTGGTTTTTTATACTTTTCCATGAGACTATCTACCTCAAGAGGTAAGTACCATGGAGTAAACAACGTCATTTGATATGATGATACTATCGTCTTAGTTATGATGACGCAAGGACATTGTGGGAAAACTTGGCCTTGGCTCCCTGGGTTGGATTGCTGCAGACGACGATACCTGTCCCGTGGCCACAAGAGTGCACCCCTCACACCAGCCAGCGTCATCTGACATCTCAAGCACCGTCACTGCCGCCGCCGGGCGCGCGCTGGAATCACGGTGAGTCAGGCGGTCGCTACCCACCCCACTCCCGCCCACCGGCTTCTCGCCTCAGTGAAAGTCTTCACTGCGGCCCAACAATGCATCAGTCACGTCCACCTGCACCGCCTCCCGCCACACGCACCATCCCTCACGCTACTCCACACCAGGCCGTATGAATAAGGTCAGTGACAAGGCTGTCAAGGTCGGGATAATAATGAGGTATACCACTGGATTACTACAAGGTCAACGGACACGATGCCTTCAGAGCATGACATATACGACCTTTGGGCACGATGGCCAAACCCTTAAAGGTCAGGCTGAAAAAGGCTTCATACATTGCCCTGGAGCCGCCAGGTCTCACGTGTTGGAATGATCGTCACCCAGCAGTCAGGGCCGCTCTAAGGCTATCACAACACATGCTAGTGTCTCACAGCTTCAAGTGACACTTGAAGCCCGTCTTGAGAGTCTGACATTTCGTCAAGTTCACAGCCTCGGTTGGGAACGTATCTCTTAGACATAATGAAAAACACGTTTTTCCTGATAGGAAGAGCAGGGCGTGAGATCTGTCACGTCCAGTACTTACGTGTACCAAGAGATACGACAACGAGAGTCGTTTAAAAAGAAAACGAAGGCGGAGGAATGTCAAAGGCACTCGAATTCACGGGTTCGAATCCTGGTTCCGGCATTCAGTTGCCCATGCCGTCTACTAGAGGATATAAAAAAAACCTGCATTTCCTTCATGTGCTCATGGCCAGAAACCGTGCGAACAAGATACATCAATTTGTGAAAAATCGCCAAGATTTGGCTCCTACGTCTATAAATGTCATAAATGCCCGAGCTTCTCATTTCAAACTCGCTCCGTCGTCAGGTTTCATTAAGAGTTGGGGCTTCTCCCGCTACAGTCTAATACTGGATGCGTATTTTGCGTCATACCATGGTGTGCTCCGTGACCTGGCTCTGACCTTGGCCTAAATGGCTTGCCTTCATGCTTCGTGTCTGGGATGAGACCGTTTACCAAGACCACAGGTGTCTGGTGGCGGACCAGGCTGGCTGGGTATTGGGTCTTACCATCCCAACAAAGATGAGTGACCCTTCGGTACAGTCAGGTGCTAAAGGAACAACTGTGGTGGTCATCCTGGCCATAATTTGTACCTCCAGTCAGTGTGCAAATGTGCTGCCGAAACTACGTACTTGTAGCGGACACTCCTTTCTGTGTGATGGATCCATCTACCTATAACGTGCACCCTCCTGTTTGTACCATGGGCTCATCTGCCTGTACCGTCAGCCCTCCTGTCTTTACGTAGGACCTAGTCAGTATAGCAGCTGAACACAAACATTCACAAAGTACTCGTTATCTTAAGATCAGCAACATCACAACAGCAAACAGGGAAAATAGCATTACTTATGCAGTTGTTGTTCCCAAGTGGCGGCTGTCGGCAGCACGCTGTACACCACTGGAACTTCTAATGTTAACTCATGTGAAATGCCATCATACCATCCTGCCGACCCGTTCTTGGGTGGCTTCCATGTGCACCATATATATACCCTTTTCTGTCCCAGGAACCCCTTCTATGGTGTTCCCGCAGCACGTAGGAAGCTGGCCACGTCCACCGAGTGGGGACACAGGTCAAGAAGGGTGTTGAGGTGTTCGTCTGTGTGGAGTGAGTGTAAGACAGTTAGAGAGCAAGTATTCACTGTCTTCAGAATGGAAGTTACGGGTCTTGTGATATGTTCATCTCGAGTTTTGCTGGACAATAGAGTTGTTTAGGGTGGAACAGATGAACTATTTGTGGAAGATGCTGAGGGATCGTCTTTTCCCTGTCCAAAACAGGTGCGGTAAGCGTCCTGAGAGTATTATGTTCATGGCCTTCGTGTTGATGTCCTTGGTGTGGGGAGTAAATGTCATGTGTGTTTCGCATGCAATACCTGGTATGGCGCGAGCGCTGTTGGGTGGAAGTAGTTGGCCATTCAGGATTACGGGAAGGGCACAGGTTGACATCGTGTCTCTGTGGTTAGGAGGGTAACGGTGGAGTTATGTGGGGATGCAGACATTCTGTGTTACGTGAGTCAGTGTTCGAAATGTATGATGCAATGCTGCATGCTCAGTGTTGCTTGGGTGTTGTGATGCGACTGTGAGGTCATCTAAGTATGATAGGTCTTTTACGCTGTGGTCTATCGAAGGTACTGGGAGGTCCTGTATGAAGAGGTTGAAGAGGGTTGGAGAAAGAACAGCTCCTTTGGGAATTCCGTTGTAAAATTTTACGGTTTTGAAGGTGAAGCCTTTGTCAACGTCTCTGGTTTGTCAACCAACCATAAAATAGTTTAAGGACATTTCTTTGAATATATCTTTTTCATGGAGGATGGTGTCGAGTATCTTTTGAGTAAGAATGTGTAGGGGAACAGTGTCAAATGCTTTGCCGATATCCACCACCACAAGTACTGCGCGGTGGTGCAGTATCCAAGCGCCTGGGGTCTAAAACCCTGATGTGTTGGTGAGAGAGGGACATCCTGCTGGATTCTGTTGTGGATCAGTTCTTCGAGGAGTCGGGCGACTATTGACAGTGACACTGAGCGACAGGAGGAAAGGGGAAGGTTGGGCTTGTAAGGCTGCAGGATGTGTACTGTACTGGAAGGTTTCCAGATGTTTGGGATTTTGTTGTGTAACCTGGAGTAGTCGAAGATCTCTGCGAGTGCCTGGATTGCATCTGGACCGATGTGTTTCATGAGGAAGTTTGACATGTTATAAGGACCTGCTGCAGGAAAGTTATTCAAGGTCTTCATTGCGTTTTGAACGTCAGTGGGTACGAAGGGTGAGTGATCTGCTGTTTTGGGGGTAAAGCTCGTGCAGGTTATACACGAGTGTTCTATTTAGGGAGTGGTTGGTTTGTGGCTGATTTCTGGGTTTCGTTTCATCAATACGTTTGTGAGTTCTTCAAGAGAAGGGATGATAATGTGGGTTAGAAGTACTGTATGTGTGGGGGACTGGAGTGGGTATGGAAAGTTTGGATTCTCTTTGCTGTTCTCCAGAGTTGGTTGCTGTTGGTAGTGTGGTCCTCAGCGTCAAGGAATGTGAGCCACTTGACTGTTAGTACTGTTCACGGTTTGAAACTACTCTTTGGTCTCTGCAGGATGGGAGAGTGTGGGTCTGTTTGAGCGGATGTCTGCTCTATGAGGTCTGCAATATGTGGGTTGAAGTAAGGGTTATTTTTTCTTCCCGTGTCCTTGAGGTACAGTATGTTCGTCCTTCTTTTGTTAGGTTAGTGGTGCTGGTGAAGTGTGAAGTGGAATGATAAGGGAACTGGTCCTCAAGCAAGGTTTATAAGTACCGTGTGAATGCTGGCCAATCTGCTTCTCTAGAGTTTGTGTGTGTGGAAAGAACACGCAGTTACATAGAACACATAATGTCCTGCACAGCGTTCAACAGATGTGTTACACGAAAGTTCAGCAGGTGTATTGGACGGGCGTTCTGCAAGATCATTCGGCTCGTGTTTACTTTAACTCTCTCAACAAGTGCAACGTTAATATCTCTGTTCATTCTTCATCCATAAAACGCGTCTGAATGGAATGTTGGTCTTCTTTAGCAAAATCAGTCTTGTGACAAATATCAAGACGGATTTCCCTCAAGCGGCGAAATGGCTGTTCGCCTGCTTCACGGCAATCGTAGAGAAAACAACTGATTCTCATCGTTTAGGAACGTAATTCTTGCAGGATAATTTCTTTATGAATTACATTAAATTCTAAGGAGGAGGAGGAGGTGAGGAGGATCCTCGTGGAGATCACCTGCACACGGTGAACACCAGCGGCCAACACCAGCCACATGCTAAGCCATTCCCTCTTGCCACACCTTCCTTTACCACTGGCAACACACTGACTGTTAATCTCTTTCACGTACACTGTTTATCGGGTATTCTTCCTTGGTCCCTGACCTTCCCACACTGCTAGGTGTGGCCACAGCCACATGGTCGGTGTTGGGCCTCAGAGAGACATCTTGGCGGAAAGTGATTAAGGGCAATCAGGGTGTGTAGCCAGAAGCCTCGCCACCTCCCGCACCTGCCGCGTATCGCCAGGTATGGTGGTAACCAACAGTACCTCGTAACACTGTGTATCTAAAGTGATGTATTCATACGAGCCCTGATACTCTGTATATACATGTCCTATACTGACTCGTATTATACATACGCCATAAATCATCTAACTCGTTATTTGTTACCTATGTCACCGTCAGCATATTTGATACACCCGTCACTCCCCATGTTGATCTATCGTACCCACATTACGCTCTATACTTGCCTCTGCCTGCCCCTTGAAATGTACCCTTCACCCATGCTATCGCTGAAATGCCTTGTTGATATATATCTGGACAAACAGATAGTTTTAAAACTGAAAATCTGCCGTTTATCCCACGCGTCAACAGGCATCGCTCGTTAGCCCAACCAGAATTAATAGTCGTAAAGAGAGAGAGAGAGAGAGAGAGAGAGAGAGAGAGAGAGAGAGAGAGAGAGAGAGAGAGAGAGAGAGAGAG
>JAYMFT010182759.1:0-12020 GCA_038088735.1 Panulirus argus
GGACATATGGAACGTATGAGTGAGGAAAGGTTGACAAAGAAGATATATGTTTCAGAGGTGGAAGGAACAAGGAGAAGCGGGAGACGAAATTGGAGGTGGAAAGATGGAGTGAAAAAGATTTTGAGCGACCAAGCTCTGAACATGCAGGAGGGTGAAAGGCGTGCACGGAATAGAGTGAAATGGAACGATGTGGTATACTGTGGTCGATGTGATGTCAACTGATTGAAACAGGGTTTGTGAAACGTCTGGGATTAACTACAGAAAGGTTTGTCGGGCCTAAATGTGGATAGCAGTGGTTTTGGTGCATTACATATGACAGCTAGAGACTGAGTGTGAGCGAATGTGGCCTTTTCGTCTGTTTCCTGGCGCTGTCTCGCTGGCGCAGAAGGTGGCGATGCTGTTTCCTGTGAGGCGGGGTGGCACCAAGAATGGATGAAAGCGAGAAAAGTATGAATATGTACATGTGTATATATGTATATGCATGTGCATGTATATGCATGTATATGTATATGTTGATATGTATTTGTGCCCCAAACATCCCCTCCCCCCCCCCCCTTGATCGAGCGGGAGACACTATAGGTTAACATTCTTTTTCCTTTTCATAGGATGGTCAAGGGTGAGGGGAGACCCTGGCCGGGGGAAGTCACGTAGGCAGCAGGGGACGGTGGCAAGGTGAACTGTGAGCTGTCTCATTGGCCTCCTGGGTATACTGTGACTGTGTGTGTGTGTGTGTGTGTGTGTGTGTGTGTCTGTCTGTCTGTCTGTCTGTCTGTCTACCTGTCTGTCTACCTCTGTGTGTGTGTGTGTGTGTGTGTGTGTGTGTGTGTGTGTGTAGCGAATCTTTGT
Source organism: Panulirus argus (assembly GCA_038088735.1). Classification (NCBI taxonomy): domain Eukaryota; kingdom Metazoa; phylum Arthropoda; class Malacostraca; order Decapoda; family Palinuridae; genus Panulirus; species Panulirus argus. The sequence continues at coordinate 847 of JAYMFT010182759.1, forward strand.
CAAATCTTAGAAAGATGTTTATTGTATGTGGTGATATCGGTGCGGGGTTTCTGTGGTGGCTGTCGGGTCCTGTGGGAACCAGCACCTCCCATGGTCAGGTTAGTCTCCGGAACCTGAATATATCTGTTGTTGATTTCCTCATTGCTTTCCGTTTTCTGCCGTATATTTTGTGCTGCTGCTCTCCAAAACGTGCGGCAGCTGGTTTATGGTAAAGTCGTGAAGGATGTTTGCCTGTCGTCTCAGTGTAGGGGGCGCTTCCCTCCAGTGACTATTGTCCCGTGATGCGGAGGCCGGGTGGGGCGCGGGAGGTCTCGGTACTGGGAGGACCTTGGACTTCGACAAAGTATCATCATGTTGTCTTCCTTCCCAGGGCCATATCAAGGCGGCCGGTGTCTCTGATCACCTTGACCTGATCCCAGTTGGATCTGCAGTGCTGCTGAGGGAAGGATGGACGCAGCCTCGATGGCAACTACCACTAGTGTGTGACGCCTTCCAGTGTCTTCCTCATGGCTGATATGAAGGTTGTGTTAAACTTCTGTTTGTGAAGTTTATGTCAAGGATTGCGAACAGTGAGTCACCTGTATAAGAGTCGAAATTTGGCACCAGGTGTTGTGCGCCATAATATTTTATGTTTTATTGTCGCTTTGTCCATAACGTTTGCTGTGAAGAGGAGGAGTTTGCAGGTCTAACGTCAAAATCTCTGAAAAGACTGGCTGATTCAGGTGGCGCTGAGGGATGCAGGTGCTGGCCAGGTTGACAGATGCTAGTGAGGTCATTAACGAAACTGAGGATGTGCTCGAGTTCTGAAAGTTGTCATGTTCTTTTAACGCAACAGACCTTTTATACTAGGACGTAGGTGAGGGCTAACTGCCTCGGTTGTCCTAGAGGCTAGTGTAACCCCTAACTATAGTGTGTGTGTGTGTGTGTGTGTGTGTGTGAAGACGGCTGTGGCTGCTTCAAGTGGATGACATCCGGCGGTTGTCGTGTGGATGTGTTTATGAGTTTCAGGTGTCTGCTACTCCAGTGTTGTAAGTTATGTTGTAGAGATCTGTGTCTTGTGATGCCGTGTGTGCACATTATTAAGATGTTCCTCATTTACTGTTCTTCTTGCATGGTTGTGTAAAGGTCCTGGTGTTTATGAACGTAGGGATCAGGTTTTCTCTCATCACTGATGGCAGATGTATGTTCACTCTGCAGTTTCTGTCATTATGTATTCTTCCTTATCGTCAGTTATTCCCATGTCAGTCAGTGTTTGGATATGTTTATCTTCCACAGGTGAGGCTGCCTTGGTGTTAGGAGGTTGGGCCTCGTTTTTGTCACTAGGAGAGAGTTAAGAGAGGACGCTGTCTCTGGCGCCTACGCTGTGGTTCGTTCTATTGTCTGTTTAGCTGTTCCCAGGCAGTACATTACGTAGTGATGAGTGGTAGCTGGCTGGGTTTCTTCTGTCTTCTGTCAGGGTATTTGGCATTAGAGCCAATATTCTTTTTTCCTCATTTGTCTTATTTCTTATGAAAGTTTACTGCCTCAGGTTATTGCTGGTGATGACCCGACATGAGGAGACGTCCGAGCGCGCGCTGTCTGGCATTTACATTTTCTCGCTTTGTTCTCACTGCTGCTTCCCTCAGCCCGCGGCGGTGGCTGGCCGGGTGAGTGTCACTAGAGATCGCACACTTGTGGTGGCTTGTCCCACACTCCCTACATGTGTGACCTTCCTCTCAGCAGTCTTTGGTTCAGTGCTCTTCTGCCGCAGAGCAATTGTGGCGTATTGTGAGTGGAATGAATTGTTCAGCTTCAGTTTGGAGAGCATTCACATGCAAACTGAACGCTGTCAGACCTCACCAGCAGACCTTATAGGTCATTTCAGTTGCGTCAAATTGAATCTTGTATGCATTAGACCTTGAGAGTCGGACGATGTCGGTGTTGCTGGTATAATTATCTTGTTTGATGTGGTCCGAGTCAGTCATAGTCTTGTAGCCTTCTGCTTCAATCGATTTCGATTAGAAAGTAAAAGGCGAAGACGTGATCTAGTACAAGTATTCAGAATTATCAAAGACTTTGCTAGTCATGATATATCAAGTTACTTAACACTTAGCTCATTTGGTTACACTCGCAGTAATGGATACAAAGTCGTGGGCAAACGTTTTACCTCGAATGAGGCGAAGCACCTTTTCTTCAACGGGATTTTTAACATATGGAATGATTTTCCAATTAGAGTCGTTGAGAACAGAACTATAGATTCGTTTAAGAATAGTCTTCAGGACTATTTCGCTTCAAATCCACGACTGACATTATTTGCACCTCCTTAGCTACACGGTAAGTTCAAGTTCTACTCCCACCACAATAACCCACAAGTTTCTGTTCTCTTCTAGTGTCACAAAGAGCCACGTTAGGCCCCAGTGGTATGCTACAGTTGAATTCATTTGTATTCAGTTGCATATACATTATTTGCGCCTCCTTAGCCACATTGACACTTTGTAGGGTATTCTCTTTGAAGTATCTGTATACCTTCTAAGTTTTACCACACTAATCTGTGTTTCTGATATCTTTCTCCATCATAAACAGCCTAGAAAGGATCCCCTGGTCTGTTGTTGTTTCATTTCCTTTGCATTCTTTTGCGTTATAGAACGAGAGTAAGTTCATCAGCTGTCATTTCTATGGTTCGCATAATAGTTTAATAGATCATGATAAGAGGTCAGTGATAATACGTTTGCTGCGGAAGTGTAGCCAATATACTTCGTGTGTGTGAGACGTCTCCCGCGGAATAATAGGTAAAGTTCTAGATTTCACAGAGGAAAATGAGAAGGTAACAAACAAAATAGATAAACTTAGAAACTAGACTGGTTACAGTGGAGACGTAAGTGGACAGATGTGATAATTCTCATGCGTTTAGAGAAACAGTAACAAAAGCAGGTTTATGGTGTTAGAGGATGAAATGTCGGGTACTATTTATCAAATAATTTAGACGCATAATTTTGTGGTAAGAGCAGATAGAGAAATGGCTTCTGTTACCTTGAGGATGGGCTAGACCCCATATCTCACAAGGTTCAGGGATTGCCGACAACCTAGTCACCATCCAGGATGGAACATGTAATGTGATTTGAAGGTATTCTGAAGAGATAACTGACAAATAAAAAAAACAGATGAATGAGAGTTCAAAGAAAGTCAGGGGAAGGTTACGAGAACGGGTGTGTTTGCAAGGGACGTTGTAGGAACTGAATGTCTCAGGAGAGAGTTAAGTGTGTGTGGCTGAGTAGAGTGCGTTTGCTCGGGATTGACCACATAGACCTGTAGGACAATAATGATTGAGAGAGAACCTTCTTTGCCAGAGATGATCTCCACTTGAACAAGGTTGGTACTGCTAGGTGGGTAGGGTTAGAGTTGAGCACATTAAACGGGCATCCACTAAGCACCTGTTGATTACCAGGAGAGGCAAGTAAGTACCTGTCAGTGACCGTACCGGCCGGGGTCACACATGATCCCTGGTGACCAGGTGATATGACCTCACAGGCTAACGTCTCACCCACCCTGCAGAACCGAAGAAAGTATCAACGTTTGCTAAACAAACGCCAGAAACATTGAATGAAAACACGATGAAATGGCATTATATGCTCTATCAGGGAAGCTTGACTAGATCAAGTCCACAAATGAATGACAATTCTCTCAGCGTCAGTCAGCGGTCCAACGTTCAATATTTCGTAAACAAGACAGACTCGACAAATCAAGTAGTGTTATTCTCATCTTCGCACACGGCTGTATGACTGCTAACGTGGTTAGCGAATTAGGCGCCGATGCAAATGACTCTTTGTATATTGAAGTGATAGATAAGATTTCTGAATTATTTTGGGTAGTGTAAATACCGACTAGGCTTTCTGAGAAAACAAGAGAGTTTTGCCTGATGAAACCAATTCTTTTGCAAATGACTGAGAAGCAGTTGTGGGAGATTTTGATAAGCCCAGTGTGAACTGGGACCTTATGACAGCTAACCATATGGGGAACAGGTTAAGTGATTTAGATGATGACTTCTTTCTAAATTAAATTGTTTCAAGATCGGACGAGAGGCGGTAAAATATTAGATACAGTAATGTCCATGAACAAGAGCCATATTAGTAACCGTAGTCAGGGAAAAGCTAGGATATGGCGGTCATAGTAATGTCACGTACGATTTCAAGGATATCAACATGACGGTACCCGAGTCTAGATAACGTGACATCGATATATTACGTCGGGACTCAGGCAAACTAGATCAGACTATTTGGTATGGACGCAGATGAGAAGAATATCTTCAGGAATAACGTTACTTCCCCTTGACAGAAGGAACGTCCCTAGATTGGTGAAAAAGGAACTGTGAACGGAGGAGCCATGTTGGCTGAATAAAGAAATAATTCATTTAATGAAACGTAAAAGAAGGACTTACAGGGTATCGAAGTCAAGTGGCGAGAATCATAACCATGAAATGTACGTATGATTACAAAGAAAATGTAGGAAGAAGCAGAAAAAAAAGAAAAAAAGAAAAAAGGGAATTTCTAACAATATGAAACAGAACTCTTACGAATTCTTTTCGTAAGTTAGAAACAAGTAGACAATTAGGAACACTATTATCCCAGTGAAAAAAGATAATGGCACTTTAACAAGCAACAGTACAGAAATGGCTACCATTCTGAACAGGTATTTCAATTCTGTGTTCACCGTCGATAATTCGCGTTAATATACCTCAATCGTCAATTGCATCATCAATGGGCACCGAAAATGATAAGACTGGACATCAAGAATACTGGTTGCCTCGAAAATACTTCAAAACTAAGCCATCTAAATCCCATCAAATCAACTGATTCAGACATCTCCCGAGAGATACTGAAAGAAGCTAGCCGGCAACTAGCCGTTCCTATCACCAAAATATTCAAGTCATTGTAGGAAGCGAAACTCCCTGACGAATGGTAGCTAGCGAACGTAACATCAATTTTCGAAAACGGTTACAGAAATGTGCTTCGAAGTACTGCCCCATCAACCACACTTCGCTTCTAAGTAAAGAATTAGACACAATATTTTGAAATATTCTAAAATTCCTGGGAGAAAACAAATCAATAGCCGACCATCAAAACGGTTTCCAGAATATAATATCAGGTTTAACAATTCGCTTGAATTTTCTAGTTATATGTACGACAAGTGAGATTCCAAAATACCCTCTGATGCTACGTACAGGGTTAGGCCGTTGATAAAGTACCACATGGGAGACAGCTATATAACATTAAAACTCGCGGCCACAAGACATCGGATCTGAGCGTGGGTAGTACGCTGGGGTTCTCAGTGGAACACAGAGTGGTAGTGAATGAGAAAGCACCCGACCAGTTTAACGTGTCTAGTGGAGTCCCACAAGGCTCAGTCCTGGGACTCATACTGTTCATCATATACATCAGTGACTTAGAAACAGGACTCGCCAGTATATTCTCAGAATTTACTGACAAAACATAATTGGCAAACAAAGCCAGCTTAATGGAAGATTAACTAAAGACTCAGTGCGATTTAGATATACTGGTAGCTTGGACAAAACATTGCAGACGAGATGCAGTATAGGTAAATGCAATTTATGCACTCTGGTGCACCTCAGAAGATATTAATGATGAGTATAGAATGCTTGGTAAACTTCTGTGAGAAGTTAAAGAAAGAAAAATACCTTTTAATGATCATCAGTACCGACCTTGAATAAGACATACAATGCCTATCAGCAGAGAAGAAAACAAACAAGATGGTATGTTTCATAGATGGCACTGTAAACTACTATGCAAAGGATACGATGCTCAACGCTTGCGGTGCCCCGTTTTGATCTCATTTCTGGTACACAGTTCAGTTCTGGTCACCAGACATGATCAAAGGTAAAGAAACACATGAGTGAAAGCAAACCAAAGCAACCAAACTAATCCATTCACTGAAAGATAAGCCTTATGAGGAGTGACTCAAAGACAAAATGATTCTCTCTAAATCAGCACAGACTCTGAGGTGATCTGGCAGAAATGCTCAAGATGCTAAATAATTTTTATATCGTAGCATACGAACAGACAGAGTCTCAATGAACGGAAATAATGCCATAAATATAAAAGGAAGCTGTAATTGGAGGAGAACAGAAACTCATGGTTTAATGAGTTGCTGTAGTAGAAAGGCTTTCAGATTTTTTTCCGAGAGGAAGACCGATAAACTTTCCATATAGCTAAGGAGGTGCAAATAATGTCCGTCGTGGATCTGAAACGAAATTTCAAGTCTACCTGTCACCAAACTGACGGGGAACTATTCCAGTCCACATTCTATTATGAAACTTCCATGCCAGTATCTTATAATTATACTTCATGATGCTTCTTTCTCATCTTTTTCCTGCCGGCATTTGAGCTAGAGGGAGAGGTGGGTGGGGAGGTGCCTTCTGATCTGCTCTGCTCACCTGTATCTATTTTTTCTTTTTTACAGGTGACCACGTTAAGACCATCAGGTTTCTTGTTGTCTGTCCTTCCCGTGTACTCCTATAATGAAGCTGCCCTTGACAATGCACATCATGCAAGACTGTAAGAGCTAACGTTTGTAGTGCATAAATGCAGACCATCATTAACCTGTGCTGATATCGATTCATTCGACTTTCTTTTTTTTTCCAACCGAAGCGCTGCAATAAGGCATTCTTTTCCCCTGGAGGGAATCCCTCTCTCGCTGCTGTTCTCATGGTTGTCGAGCGAACATTTTACTATGACGGCTTTTATTCTGGAATGTGAAGTGTGTTTGACGTAGACCCGGTTTGCCTCCTATAGCCGCCGGCAGGAGAGACTGTTGTGCCCTCCTACCATGAGTGAAGACTTCATTGGCTGTTCTCTTCATGACTGAAGGTCTCGGTGATAACTTCAGGGTGGTAGAGGGCTATAGGCTAGAGGAAGGGTAAGGTTTAGAGGGAATAGTAAGTCTGAGTGGACCTTTTGCTCTGTAATAATAGCAAGTCAGACGGTGGTCGTTGTCCCAGTCGTCCGATGCTATGGACGCTTGACGAGGCTTTCCTCCCTCCAGCATCACCCAGTGCTCATAATTCTCTCGCCCACACACTCACTATCTACAACTTCATCTCATCTCTCATAATTTTCTCCCTTCCTGACTTGTACATACCTGTTCCACCTCCCTCCTTTGACCACACTCTTCCGTCCCTCCTCATCTTTCCCGCCCGTTACAGCCTTCCACGCCAAACACAGCTCCCTTCTTCCAGCATCCCACGCCAGACGCAGCCCCAGCCTTCCAGCATCCTACTCATCACCTTTGACCCCTGGATATTAGGTAATTTCCTTGCGGGTTTACCGCCCCCACGCCTCGCCATTCACCAGGCATCACTGACTTGACGGAGGCCTTCACGTGGACTCCATCCATCTCCCGCCCTAAAACTCCTCCTCTATCGTCCACCTCTTCATGTTGTCTCACGTCCACATGTCAACAATACGGTGATCTCCCTCTTCTACACCACTCTATGCCCACTCCACCTGCCTCTTTCGTCAGACTATCTCTGCCCTTTCTGCCCTACTTCTCCTACCCCACTGCATCACCATTCCTGCCCCTTCTATCCCCCACTCCACTCCACTGCCCTTTTGCCCCTCAATCCCTGACTTCCGCCCACAACACCTACGTTCCCTGGCAACCCCTCTCTTCACGAGGTATAAGTGTCCGACCGATAGGCTGAAAACACCGAAGGACATCAGGGGGCAGGAGCTACAGCAGTCTCTCCTGAAATACATATACACAAAGCTTTGATGTCAAGAGACTGGTTCCTCGTGCCCCCACCTTCCCTGCCGAGGAATTTGATGATCTGATCCGTCCAGTGTGAGGCTAGACAACACGAAAGGACCACATAACGATGGTTGGTGACCATAGCTGTCAAAAATAGATGTTGAAACTCAATAAGAATATCAGTGAGTTACGGTTCGTTGTATGACGGTCACGGAGGAAAAATAAGTTAATTCATGATGACAGAACATCATATTGTGTGAAGGAAATTTTTCAAAATCTTCAAGGTAGATCAATATACTTTTGGTAATCTATTCATATTATTTCATTCATTTCTGACTCCATTCCCAGTACTTACGGCCTTCTAGCTCCCTCGCACCACAGCAGCCCAGGTCCAGTGGCGACTGAACGATAAGCATAGTTCGCAATGCGAGACATGACGGTCACGGTCTAGGTAATTCATTCTATCAAGACAACCACGTCACCATTTCCATGAATTACTTGATGATTTTATTCAATATCATAAAACCATTACTTAAGATTTACAGTCCTGAGCCGAAACAAGATAAAAATGAGGCACCATAAAGACCTCAACGCTCATTTTGTAACCACACAACATTTCTTTATGATATTCATAAAACTCTTTACGTCTCTCATAAATGATCACTTTTTACCTAACTTGTCAAACCTGCGTTTAACCCTCTTCCTAAAGCTGTTAGAGGCTGATCCAGCACTCAGCAGTGGGAGCCCAGTGGTAGTGGTGGCTGTGGTGGCGAGAAGGAGGTGTCTCAAGCCTCCGACACTTTAACAAGCTGAGGTGTGGTCCATACTGAATATAGTAGAAACACAGCGGTGGAGAGGGAGTCGAACCCTGTCACACACTAATTAGTAATGCGCGGTGAGTACTCGACTGATGCAAAGGGACTGTGTCCAGTGTGTGTGTGTGTGTTTGAGTGTGTGTGTAAGGAAGAAGATGTCTAGATACTACAGGATCCCTCTGTGCATCGTTATTACCTATCTTATCAACTATACATCCCACCATCATTCATTTCCCTCTCTCTGTTATAACTCACGAGAAGTTAGTACTCCGCTTGGTATATTATTGATCCACAAGGCCTGGGGATCCCAGAACGTCACCACAAAAACACCCCAACTTGAAATAAATCCTGGCCGTCTTATCTGGTATAACTGTCCACAGCTACACTCTGAAAGATATTGAAAAGAATCAATGATCTCATTTTTTCCCCTTGATTCCCATATTCCTTTTTTGCATTTGGTTAGTTATTCATGATCTGGAGGAGGTAGTGGCATGATTATTGTGAATTTATATGGAAAAACTTTCACTGAAGACGGGTTCTATATGTTCTTTAATGTATAATATGATAGTTATTAATTTTAGGTCATCCATATCTTGATGGTAGCAAATATAAATAAATAGGGACACAGGATTCGATAGCGTCCAGTCACCAGATGCGTAAGTCAGGTCTTACCACCACCAGGTCCAACTAAACAGGTCCAACCATTAGGTCCAAAGACCAGGTCCGACCAACAGGTCCTGCCACCAGATCCGTCCACCAGGGCTAACCATTAGATTAGATCACAAGGTCGGTACAAGGTCCAGCTACCAGGTCCAACTACCAGGTTCAATCACTAGGCCCAGCTAGTTAGTTCCAGCTAACAGGTCCAACCAACAGGTCTAGCCAATAGGTGGAGTAACCAGGTCTACTCATCGGGTCCAGTCACCAGGTTCAATCACCTAGTCCATCCACCATGTCCAGCCACCAGGTGCAATCACAGGTTCAACCACCAAGTCCAGTCACCAGGTCCAACCATCAGGATCATCCACCAAGTCCAACAACCAAGGCTAGCCATGAGGTCTCTTACCACCAGGTCCAGTCGCCAGGTCCAGCCGCCAAGTCCAACAAGGCCCAATCACTAGGTCCAGTCACCAGGTCCAGTCACTCGACCTAGTCACCAGATCCATCCACCAGGTCCAGTCACCAGGTCCAACCGTCAGGTCCAGCCAGTCACCGCCGCCTCACACCTTCCACCACAATTACCAGCGAGCTGGAAGCCCCACAACACTGGTCGGCATACAAAGTGAATTTTGTCGGCTTTTGGATCTACTGAATTTTCTATAAACACACAAACCCTGCCGGTTGGCGGGGCTCTAAATACAAACCCTGCCGGTTGGCGGGGCTCTAAATACAAACCCTGCCGGTTGGCGGGGCTCATAACACAGACCCAACCAAGTATCAGGGCTCGAAACACACACCCTGCCGAGTAACTGGGGCTCTAAGCGCAAACCCAGCCAGATATCGGGGGCTCAAATTAAGTACCCTGCTGGATGGTGGGTCTCTCAGTACGTACCCTGCTGGATGGTGGGTCTCTAAGCAAGTACCCTGCTGGATGGTGGGTCTCTAAGCAAGTACCCTGCTGGATGGTGGGTCTCTAAACACGTACCCTGCTGGATAGTGGGTCTCTAAGTATGTACCCTGCTGGATGGTAGGTCTCTAAGCAAGTACCCTGCTGGATGGTGGGACTGAAAGTACGTACCCTGCTGGATGGTGGGGCTCTAAGTACATACCCTGCTGGATATTGGGACTGAAAGTACATACCCAGCTGGATGGTGGGGTTCTAAGTACGTACCCTGCTGAATGGTGGGACTGAAAGTACGTACCCTGCTGGATGGTGGAGCTCTAAGTACGTACCCTGCTGGATGGTGGGGCTCTAAGTACGTACCCTGCTGGATGGTGGGTCTCTAAGTACGTACCCTGCTGGATGGTGGGACTCTAATTACGTACCCTGCTGGATGGTGGGTCTCTCAGTACGTACCCTGCTGGATGGTAAGTCTCTAAGCAATTACCCTGCTGGATGGTAGGTCTCCAAGCAAGTACCCTGCTGGATGGTGGGTCTATAAGTACGTACCCTGCTAGATGGTGGGTCTATAAGTACGTACCCTGCTAGATGGTGGGGCTCTCAGTACGTACCCTGCTGGATGGTAGGTCTCTAAGCAAGTACCCTGCTGGATGGTGGGACTGAAAGTATGTACCCTGCTGGATGGTGGGTCTCTAAGTACGTACCCTGCTGGATGGGGGGCTCTAAGTACGTACCCTGCTGGATATTGGGACTGAAAGTACGTACCCTGCTGGATGGTGGAGCTCTAAGTACGTACCCTACTGGATGGTGGAGCTCTCAGTACGTACCCTGCTGGATGGTGGGACTCTAATGCCCGCTCGTGTCATAAAGCTGACGGTATGAACCATGTGACGATGAGATAATAGCCAAACTACAGTTCATGGAGTGACATATGACCCTGGGTGGGGGCCAGACAGTTTTTTCTAGGGCCGGTGGAAAGTTGGAAAATACTGCTGTAATATTGTGCCAGTATATACACACTGTTGGTGTGGAGTACATCTCGGGGGGGGGGGTTGTAC
>JAYMFT010182781.1:0-12019 GCA_038088735.1 Panulirus argus
GTGCATATGTGTGCATGTATGTATATATGTGTGCATGCGGGGGGATGGGGTATTTTTCTTCGTCTGTTTCCTGGCGCAACCTCGCTGACGCGGGAAACAGCGATCAAGTATAATAAATAAATAAATAAATATATTCATACATGTTCACTGTTTCTTGCATTAGCAAGGTAGCATCAGGAACAGATGAAGAAATGGTCTCATTTGCTCACATCCTTTCTTTAGCTGTCATGTGCATCCTTTCTTTAGCTGTCATGTGTACTGTACCATAACTATAGCCCGTTTTCCACAACCAGACCCCATTGACACTTATGATATATAAATATTCTAAACAATGTTTTCTTTTTTTTTTTATAGTAACTGGCATGGCACAGGCAAAAATATGCCCCTGTCTTGGCCACCTTTGATGAAAGGAAAATAGAATAAAGGAAGAATGAAGAAATTGATTAGAGCTCCTCAGGTGTTATCAGACCTTATTAAAGGTAGAAAGGTTATAGGCAGAAGAAAAGACAAATGGAGGAAGAGAATTCCACAGCATCAGTTTCAGGAAAGAAGGAGGTATCATAATGATCATTAATATAACTAAACTTTAATAATATGCTTGCTAATAATTCTTGTATACAGACAGAGTTCAGGTAGAAGTTAACTCCATTGTAAACTGCAGTGCTGTTTCATCACTGTCATACATAGAAGAGAGGTTTGTTTTTGTTGTAACCTAGTCATTGTAATCTGCAGTGCAATTTCATCACTGTCATACATAGAAAATAGTTTTTCCTTTATAACCTAGCAAAGTGATCATAGAATATACCAGCCATCACATCTACCCTATAATATGTTGCTCCTTAATAACTGCTTACAAGCAGTGTTGTGAAAATTTAGGGGAAGAGTCATGTATACAGATTAGTTGTCACATATCACCTAATGTCATCTTATGGCAAGCATCTTCAGTGTAGCAGTTCTTTATATTGTATAATGACTGTTAAGGATTGCGAAGTAGGTAGTGGTTAAGGCTGTTATGATATATAGTTGGACATGTTATAAGGAGTTTATTAAAGTGATCAATTTTTTATAGCATCTACTATGACCTAGACAGAAAGTCTTGGAGCTTATACATTTCAGCTTTTTGTTTTTTGTTTCTGAAAAATCATATATCATTGTTTTTTCTTTTGAACAGTAAACATTGATAGATTTTTCTTTCCCAGTTTCCTTGGGAAGTGTATGGTCGTGCTGTGATGCTTTCTGCTGCTGGATTTTGTGGCGTGCAGGTGGTGTTGACTTTGGTAACACTTCATGGGGCCTTAGTTGCTGTCACCGTTACCACCTTCCGCAAGGCTCTTACCATATGCTTATCTTTTCTTCTTTTTAGTAAATCCTTTACAATACAGTAAGTATCTGTTCTAAGATGCTGAATTTAATTGAAATGCAAAAACTTAGTAGATACTTTAAGCATATCTCGGCTGCAGTAGAATCTAGATGTCATTGATGAAATTATAGTCTACTTTGCTTCTTTTTACTATAAGATTAAAATTATTCATACACTCATTAATATAATGGAAGATAGAAATAAAATGTCACCTACATTGCAGCCAGTACACATAAGACAGATATTCATGAAACAGGAAAGATTATACATATCATTATTCCGGTGATAACATTGTTTTAGCAGCTTTTACAAGAGTGCTAAAGAGTGTAGATCTTTGTTAGTATAGGCTATTATTATTTCCCAGTGTATAGTAGATTGTTACCTGATGTAAAGGTGGGTGTTCATACCAGAAAATTTTCCAAATCTTGGCATTTCATGCCCTTTTGTGCTTTTCCAGGTTGTTCTCATACCTCAGTTTTTAATATTCCTACATTTTGTCTATATTGTCTCTTAAGCTTAATTGTTTTTGTTTACCTTGAACCATGCTTTCCACTTGTTTTAGTACCTGATATTTTCTGCAGTATATTGTACATGGCCATACCATCTTCATACTTTAAAGGGTTTTCTCCCTGTATTTTTTATTGAACTGTATTATGAAAGTTATTCATTTCTACTGTTCTTTTGTATTACCTCTCTGAATCTAAGAAAACTGAGGTTTTTAATCTTATATTGGGGCTGAGTAAGTTTCTAGCAATCTTAACACTTAAATTCCTTCCATTCACCAATGCTCCTCCAAAAGATTTTCCTTTTCTTTACTTTCCACATCAGCCCAACCACCATTACCCTTATTGATCACACTTGCAAATACTAAAGCTAGATATCTTTTTTCAAAAAACAGAACTTTTCCTGTGCTCTTATTTGATCTCTGTGTCATTCCCCAACTTCTACCATCAAAGCAACTTGATTTGTTTTACTCATCTCCTTTAATGGAGTTAACAGCATGACATTATCTGCATATAGTATTATGGTATCCTCCATTCTGTTCCATCATAGTTGAGCTGTTTGCTGCAATGGCCTATTCTCACTCATCTCACATAATGGCCTATCCACACAGACATTGCATAACCATGGTAATATTACACAGCCTTGATGTCCTCCCACTTATCCTGTTAACTTCAGCATATGCCTTTCCTCAAACCATAAATACAAAGGGTTCCAAATAGCAACAGACCTCAGGGTCCTTTCAAGGCTATTTGAACAGAAATACTAAAAGAGATAAGAAATGTGGCACTAATTGTGGAGACAGCACAAAAGTATATAGGTAATATGAGGAGAAATGCATGTAAACTTCATTAACTACTGTGGCACAAATAATGTCATTCATACCCTTGAAGCAAAGTATTTATCTAGTTTAATTAAAACATATGTTTAGTGTTGCTTTCAACTACTCATAGTGGTAAATTATTCCATAGAATAATATTCTTGATGAGAAAAAGTCATTTACCTCATTTGAGGTGAAACACCTATGTACAAATTTATACCTGTTAGTGAAGGTAAAAACAGGCTGATCTAGGCTTAGGTAGATGTTTCAGTTAAAACTGATGAAACCTTTGATGATTTTGAAAATACCAATATGAAATTATTTTAAACCCTTTGGCTGTGAATAAATTCCCAGAAAGTTGCAATCCTGTGGAATGTGAATATTCGAGTAGTATGAAACCACAGAGAGGTTTTATAGGGCCTAGTTATGGTTGGGGGCTTTGGTTATGGAGCATTATACATGACAGCAGGAGAATGAATGTGAGCAATTCTCTGTATGTTCCTGATGCTACCTTATAAACATGGGAAATAGCAGACAAATATGGAAAGATCAGAAAAAATGAAAAAAGTAATTGTTCCATATTTGCTACTTTTTCAGAAAGGCAAAATTTTAGTTTCCATATCAGGCAAAATTATTTCTGAAAAACATCATCTGATATCATTTATTGTCTGATGCCTTTCTCAAGTGTAACATATTTATTGCCTCATATGCTAATAATGATTAACTAACTATAAAAGGTGTGAAGAATATTAAGGTGCCAGATTTATAGGGATGCAAAGCAGACATGTGATGCTGAGTCATGAGTACTTGTCAAAAATATTGTATATTATAATTACACATCTTTATTTTTTTGGATCATGATACACAATATATATTCATAATGATGAATGAACTGTGAAGGGCACAAAAAAGATTAAAGTGCTGGATTTAAAGGAATGCTAAGCAGACCATGTTGCTAACTCAGGAGCATCTATCAAAAACATTACACCATCATTATCTACTTTTATTTATATATTATGATACATAACACACAAACCCAGCTTATCTTTACATTATAACATACATACATTTCCTAAATAATGGTGGAAACAAAGAAAAATCTTGAATTTTACAACAAATCCCATAAAAGTATACTTAATTGCAGTTGGTTGTCTTTCCAAACCATTCACTGTTCATCAAAAATCCCACACCCTCCTTCTTATAACCATCTTAATCTATGAACAAGGTAAATCTCAATCCAGCACCCCATTTCAGTCAAATTTGTCTGTGTTTTCTTAACCTTTTCTCACATACACCTACTGTATCTAAAATTATCCTTCTTAAAGGTAATTAGTTATGTCATTTGCTTACACGCCTGAATCATTCCCCTCACATCTGATTCACCCATATATATCCAAATATCTTTATGTTGACAGTTTCAGGAATGCTGCATATATCAAAGGCCATGTGCATCTTTTGTAGGAACTGGTTTTGCAGAACTTGAGTTCCTACCCAGCTTGCTGGCAAAAGGGCAAAAATGTTTAGTTCCTTTGTGACACTGAATTGATATTAAAATTCATGCTACTTTTTTTGAGTTATTCATTTATAGATTAAAGAATGCAAAGCTTTTTTTTATTCTTACTATTTTTCATTCTACAGATATGTGTGGAGTGGGCTATTGGTCATAGTTGGAATATATCTCAACATCTATGGGAAGAAGAGCAGAGGGTCCACACCCTTCCTGGTATCTATGCAGCAGATGTATATGAAGGTTCAGCAGTACTTTGCTCCAAAGATAAGCATTATGAGTGAAGGTGATAGTGTCATGTTTAACGTGTGAATTATGTACACCTTTTAGGATTTTTCGGTATACCAAATAGTCAACAGTTGAGTTCTTGTTCTCAGCTAGACAAGTCAGAAACATATATAATATTGCTCATACCTAATATTCATACTTTTTTGCAAGTTGTGATTCTGCATTCAGTATTGGACAGGGTTTAGACTACTCTGCTTTTTGTTTGAATAGGAATCTGTAGAACAAGACTGACATTCCGTTTTAATCTTAGTTTATATTGAATGTAAATTATAAACAATGGTATTATACCTCAGTAATTCAAATCATGGCCTGAATAAGATGTACATAATCTTTTTCGAGAAACATTACCAGGATTGGAATTCATGCTTCTTTCTGATTTAAGAACAATTCTTGGTCATATTTAATTACACAGTAATACTGTCATTTGTTTTAACTTACAGGAAATAAACTGTTCACTCACCAGGTATCTGACATTTTCAAGTTTTTGTACAAGTATAGTCATGAGATAAAAGACTTTAATGTAATAAACAACTTAAACCTGTAACAGACAGATTTTTGGTCTGAGTGTTCTGTAATTGGATTTCAAGGGAGAATGCAAATATGATCAGTAGATTATTTGTAAGTTACTAATCTTTTATTAATTCATGTATTTTGTTATTTCTCTACTTTGTGTAGCTAGTCTTATATGTTTGATCTTTCTACAATGGAATTTTTAGTGATTACTCATACTACACTTGATCTTTCTGTCACAGAATTTTTAATGACTTTTCATACCACACTTGAAATTTGTCAGAGTATGTTTCAGAATCAAAATTCAATAGCAGATCATATATTTATTTTATGTTGGGAATGTTTAAAATGTAGCTGGATATTTAGTGACCTAAGGTTCCAGATATGATGGTATTGAAATTTGAGTTAGGTAAGGCTATAGAAAATGTTTTATACATATCATTGCATTGTACAGTTGATTATGATATGAAAATGCTTCTTCCCTTGTATCCATGAAGGGATAAAAAGTGAATTGTCATATCCAAAATGTTATCCAATAATCATAGTTTCTTCTTTGTGTATATCATTGCCATTTCTAAAGCTGGTATCATATTTTGGTTTCAGAATACCTGTTGATAGTTAGAAATGATTAGTCCTTATAAAACTTCACTAAGTATAATGTTTACAAATGAAAAAGATACAGACATCAAAATGCATAATGGCCATAGTATGGTGATAGTGTGGTGATTGATATTCTGATACCACTATCATATTCAGATATTCAGATATTTGGGAGTAGGGGGCTGGAAATCCTCCCATCCTGTTTTTTACTTTTCCAAAAGAAGGAAGAGAGACGGGGGCCAAGTGAGGATTTTCCCTGTGTGGCTCAGTCCTCTGTTCTTAATGCTACCTCGCTAACACGGGAAATGGCAAATATGTATAAAAAAAAATTCAGATATTTGTATAAACACTAACCATTTTATATATAGATACATAAAAACTTTTTTTGGGAGTAGAGAGGAAGGGTGATGGCAGTAAACTAGAGAAATTTTATCCTGTTAGAGATGCAGTAGCATGAACTTGTATGTTTTCAATTATTCTTTGCATTTTGTGTAATGCAGTAATATTATTAGTGATGGACTGATGCCCTGGAAAAACTGTGACTCACTTTAAACAGAGAAAGGCCTGTTGGACATGATGTGCTCATAGAACCTCCAGATTTGACCTGTTTATTTGTAACTGCCTGATATTCTATCATAAAGCAGTATCCAGTCAAAATCCACCAGACCAACCCTCTTGCTAGCATTGCACCTGCACACCTTGTCCAACTGTTCCTCACTCCAAAATGTAAATAGGAAAAATCTGGGGTTTGTGAGATTCCTTTCACCCTCTGCAAATTACATATAATTGAAAAATGCAAAAGGTAGGGGAAACCTTGCTTGAAAATTAGGGTAAGGATGTTTAAAGTGTCAACAAAAGGTGCGTATAAAACCAGAAAGATTCTATTAGCCAAAAAACAACTTTGAAGAATCTGTATGAGAAATACAGAGGGAAAGAGAAAGATTTGTATGTGGCATTCATGGCTCTGGAGAAAGTGTATGATTGGGGTAATAGAGATACTAATTGGAAATTGCTACAGATATATGGTGTGGGAGGAAAGCTACTAAAAGCTGTGAGGAGTTTCTGTCAAGAGAGTATGGTGTGTGTGCAGGTAGGAAGAGAGGAAGGTAAGTCGTTCCAGGTAGAAGTGGGACTGCGACAAGGTTGTGTGATGTCATCATGGCATTTTATCTTTATGGATTGGGTGGTGAAGGATATAAATGCAAAGGTCTTTGAAAGGAGGGAAGATTCTGCAGTTTGGTGGAGGTGGTATGGTGGCCTAGGAGGTGAGTCAATTGCTGTTAACTGATGACATGGGTTTTGGTAGCAGACTCAAGTTAGAAATTGTAAAGGCTGGTGTCTCGCTGTGAGAGGGTTTATGTGAATTAAAATAAGGTTATTAAGTTTAGTAGGGGAGAGAGACAGCAGATAAGTAGTATATTCTTTACTGCAGAAATCAAAGTCTGAGCATTTGGATTTTCTATTAGATCAGTTATATTTCATTTGTGTTTATCAGTATATTGTACTAAATATGCAGCTCTACTGCCATCAGGCCCCTTCCTTTAAGTATCATTCCCTAGAAGAACATTATGGTCTTCTGATGTACCTTTAAGTGCAGTTTGTAGAACAAGTTGTAATTGAGAAATGTATTATTGTTAGATTTTTTAGGGTACAGCAACGATATGAGGTATTTTGCATTGAAAGTTAGATAACTCAAATGAAGTGTGAAATTTACTGCCACATTTAAAACTGAAGTATATTGTACCCACTTTACGATGTTACTAGACAGAAAATGGATTAATGTGGGCTTAGTTTATCATGTGAAATAGCTATAGATAACTCATTTTGGAAAGGAAAGCATTGCAAATGAATTAAACTATGATTATAAATTGGAGAAACATTGAAAATATCAGTGTAATGGTAAGAATAATTATGTAGTGCTAACTACAAACACTGTTTGAGTAACATTTTATATATTTGTTACTGGAATAAGAATGAAATGGCTAGGTGTCATTGAAGAAAATTTTATTTATTGTATCCCTTGATTGGGAGATACTGCTGATACCTCGGCCCTCTTGTAATAAGGTCATAATTGCAATACTAACAAAATTATTTCCCTTATCACAATTCCACAGGGACACATAATTCTAGGTTAAACGTTGGCTTATCATTGTTTTGCTTTTAGAATGGTAATGCACATGTGCTGCTAACATATTATATGTTAAGAAAAAGAAGTATTGCAAGAATTGTGTGCATTTGAACATACTGGAGGTCTCACATCAAAGTTTATTTGCCACTACACCTAATTTCCTGTAATTCTCTGAAAAGGAGAAAAGTTTGAGAAAGTTAAAGAAAGGTAATTTTGGCTAGGTTACTGGAATAGAATGAGTAATCATAAACTCTGGGTTACATAGATTAGAGGCATCCTGAGTGCAGTTTTACAAAAGACCATGGTGGAAACTGTACAAGTTTTGTTAACACTTCTGTATATCACATTAAGTAAGGTGAGGAATCTTAGGCTGTATATGAATTGTCTCCCAAAGAGTTGATCACTTATCAAAACTACTCCTAAAATATGAAAAACAAAAAGATACAGTAACACTATGAACAAATGAATGGTAGTCTTTTTTTTAGTTTATGATGAAATATGGAATCAAAATCACAGTAGATCCCAAAACATTTACTAGTTAGCAACACCACTACTTCAAGCCCCACAGCCACACTAGGGCTGTGTTTAATTGAACTTAGTTTCTCATGGAAATTCGTTAATCCCTCTGCTCATGTTAAATTGTACAGTATGAAAATTAAAATCCTTGAAATAGGACCTAGTTTGTATTTGTGGGAGTGTGATATCCCTTGATTGGGAGATACTGCTGATATCTCTGCCTTCTAGTCACTAGTGTGGTTATTGCATTACTAACGAAATTATTTCCTTAATTACATTTTCATAGGGACCTATCATTCTGTTTTAAAGAATATCTGAATACTGTTTTAGATTTAAAGTGAAAAGGCTATATAGTGTTCAAGTGTGGTTATGAAAAAGAAGTACTGAAAGAATTGTGTTCATATTGATTGCCAGTATTTTTTTTTCCCTTGGATGTGAACATATTAAATGTTTCACATTTTTCTTTGCTATTGTAGGTACTCTCTTATGATAGGTAGAGAAGGAGAAAGTGACAGCTCATTTGGAGATATTAGTGAAAAGTAATGATGGCAGGGGTCATTGGAGTAGGAAAACTTGACATGATAACAGTGTAACTTTCACTAGAAACACTCTGAATGAGTTTCTGTTAAAACCCATACTTGTAAGCCTTGTATATTTTTTAAATCAAGTGAGCTGAGAAACTTTGGCTATGCATACTTTTTTTGCCATAGAATCAGCCCACCTATCAAAATAACTTCCAGATTTTGAAAACAGAGAGACAGAAACACCGCTCATAGATGGATGGCAATCTTTCGTTAGGTCTTTGTGGGATATGTAACTTAATAAAAACAGCATTTCCGAAATGTATCAGGGTTTTATTTAGCTGAGCTTAGTTGCTGATAATAGATTTCTGTTAAACCTCTTATCCTTGTTAAACTGAACAGCATGCATGCTGAAAACTTTGAAATAGAGTATTTCATTTGTACTGTAGACATTAAACATACAAGATGAATCAGCTAAGAAGCCAGTTTTCTTTTGCAAGGCTTCTTTATTTGCTGATTGAAAGTAAAAGATTATGAATATGAATAAAACTATAAAAAAATATGTGTGGTATACAGTAACAAAAAAAAAGAATGAAACTTATATTTTAGAAGTTCTCTTTCTAGAATTACTTTGCTCTTTCCAGTTACTGTAACAGCAAGGGAGGCCAGTACATTCAGTCACTTATGTTATATGGTTCCTTGTATCCATGTTTACACGCACTGCTTAGGCTAAAGTGTGTCATTACATATATATACTGTATAGAGATGGAGTTACATCCTCAGGGAGCCTCATCTCATCCATTCTGTTCTCTTATACAACTTTGTATATATCAGTATGCTCTTTTTATTAACCATGTTTTCATTCATTTTATTCCATTTAATTTAAATTTTTTGTTTATTCTTTCATTTTATTTGTGCACACACACTTAGGAGTAAAAAACATGGTATATACTTACAAAATTAAGAGATAGGGTAATTCAAGTGTTAAACTCTCCATGCTGCACATATAGTAATCATATATGACACAAAACCAGCAGTGTATTACCTGTATCTCCAGTTACCTTTTCTATGTATATTTGCAATATGCAGTTGGGTAAAACAGTGCAAAAATACATCAAGCAGGCCATCAGTCTATCTTAAATTGTGTTTCAGCTTGCCTTTACCATGTGCCTGTGATGTGACTGTATTAATATCATTATTATTTTGATTATCATTGTCACATTAATTTTAATAATGTATGATTGCATGATATTCTTTTTTATTATTCAATCATAACTCTTTGCAATTTCACATTCCACTGTTATTTTTGTACTATAAGTCACTTTCATTTCCAAATCCATTCATAAAAGCTAAGCATACAGCAGTACTCCTGAAGTTTTACCATCTATATAAGCAACTTTTTTTGTGTTAGCTTGTCTTGGTTATCACCTCATAACTTCTGCTTTATACTTTTCATTCTTTTTATCTCTTCTACAAGGAAGAGATTGTTAACCATGCCCTAAATGATCATCAGAATTCCTGTTCAGGACCCCTGGAATTTAACCCATTACTGTTTTGTACTTTAGCATGAACACAGTGCAGCCTTACATGATTTTTATGTCAAACAGTAAATACTGTAAACTATCGAAACAACTGTACTACATTGTAAAATTCTGATATATATTGTGTATCATATCCTGAGTTACATCAATTGATTTCTTCTGATTGACTCGTATCTATTATGTATTTAGCTTTCGTAGAATATTGTATAAGTAAGATACTATAGTCCTCCATTGGAAACAAATGCTAGAGTGGGTTTTATATTTAATTTTCATCTCATTTGTATATTTGTTTATTTACTTTCTCCTACTTTTTCTTTTAGGAGGAGGGATTGAAAAGCATACCTCTGCTGGTTTTAGTTCTTTGATATCTGCATCTTCATTAATTGCTAGTAATTCTAGGAAGATTTTGCAGTCTGTTGAAGAGGGCTTTGGGAATGTTTTTGATTTCAAAGATATAATATGCTCTCCAAAATATTGGTTTCATATTAAAATAGTGACATTATGCAATGTAATATTCAGGTTATTGTTTATAAAGTCTTAAAATGTTCCTTTTTGAATTTTTTTTGATATTTTCGTTGGTGTATATTGGAATGTGAGTAGAATTTTCTAGCAATCTGAAAGACAACTGAGTCATCTTTTCTGCATAAGTATTTAGATACATCATGTAACAGACTTGAGCAATGACAGCTTTTGTTTTACAGATAATAACTTACATACTAAACTTTGAATTAGATTATAACTCCTGTGTGGGGGAAGAACTTTATTTTGTCATTTTGTGTAGTGTATGTCAACCTGGTTGCTGAAGTTTTGGATATACCATAATGCTAGGTAACTTTTTGCAAAAATAAATTTTGATGCAGGATAGTTAGAAACATTTCCAAGATTATTTCCAGCTTAGAGTTTAGCACTCAGTGATTTGTAAATATAAAGCACCAAAACTAAATACAGTACAAATGTACATGGTATTGTTTAGGGTACATGTAATTGATTTTGGTTTTATGTGTATAATGTTAGTCTCATGGCCTTTATATAAGTACTTCATATAATTAGTATCATAGTCATTACTTTTGTTATAACTTGTTTTACAGAATCAAACACTTATATTTTGTGATATGAGGACTTGTTAACCATGGTGTGTACAAACCAGTGATGTAATATACCGAGTTAATGATTAAGAAACATGTATGGCATGGATCATTCTTTTGAAGTATAAGTGCTTTTGGATGAAAGATATTGGTGATATATGTAGAAATATGAAGGCCAATGTAATCAATGTGAGTTTGTGTTGAAGATTTTGATGTGAATTTTATGGATTCATATTGTTTTGTTAAATATCTGGTACTTATGTACAAACTGATTTTATTGATATATTTTGTGGTTCAGTTTAAATGTGGTCAAGTTTATTTTTTGTAGATATTTTCTAGTGTGTACAGGGAGGAAATATGAAATCCTTAACACTTTTGAACAGTTGTAGATAATTATAGATTTGTATTCCTCATCTTTACGCTTTCATTATTAATGGTAATGAATTGATACATAAATAGAAGTTTATACTGTACTGTATACTATAGCATATAGACCTTTTTCATATCTAACTATAATCTCCACTCGCGTTTCCGTTTCAAAGGCAGTGTTTGTGCTTATTCCAATGTAAACACACCTGTTGCACGCCTCAAGGACCTTGAATCCCCAAACTTTGATGTTATGTGGCTTAAGGTCTGTCTCCC
>JAYMFT010182792.1:0-12019 GCA_038088735.1 Panulirus argus
CTGTTACAACCAAGCCAACGAGTATTTGTTGCAACCAACCCATTCAGTTCGTGTTACAACCTACCCAACCAATTCTTGTTACAACCAACCCATCCAGTATCTGTTACAACCTACCCAACCAATTCTTGTTACAACCAACCCATCCAGTATCTGTTACAACCAACCCAACCAGTTCTTGTTACAACTAACTCATCCAGTATCTGTTACTCCCAACCCAACCAGTTCTTGTTACAACCAACCCATCCAGTATCTGTTACAACCAACCCAACCAGTTCTTGTTACAACCAACCTATCCAGTATCTGTTACTACCAACCCAACCAGTTCTTGTTACAACCAACCCAACCAGTATCTGTTACTACCAACCCATCCAGTTCCTGTTACAATGGACTGTTACGACCAACTCGACCAATTCCTGTATAACCTGTCCTCACCATATTCAGTTACAACCAGCCCTGCCATCTCCTGTTGTTACAGCCAAACCCCAACCAAGTAGTCCCTGTTACCACAACCCCCCACCCCTCTCATCCCAACCCCTTAAGAAATAAATCCCCCGTCCATTGTACCCTAGGCCTCCGACCAGATTTAAGGGATTACCGATCGATTTAAGGCCTTAAAACTGTGAGAGAAAGGGAAGAGGGACAGATATATATTTCTCTCTCTCCACTACCAACCAACCAACGGGTGAAAGCACCACCAGAACAGGAGGACAAACAGAGAGAGAGAGAGAGAGAGAGAGAGAGAGGCAGAGAGAGAGACAGAGAGAGAGAGACAGAGAGAGGCAGAGTGAGAGAGAGGGAGGGAGGGAGGGTCGCAACTCTTTAAAACCCCCAGGGCCGGTAGCCCAGTGTGTGGAGGAGCCTTACTACGCTGGCTAGGCCCCTGGGGCTACCTTCCAAGGTTGACTTTGTTGTGTGTGTGTGCGTGTGTGTCATGCGAAGGATATGTAAGCAACAACGAAGTCCTTGTGCATGACACGCAAATCAGTAGGAGAGGGAAGCCCAACCATTGCCAGGAACTCGGGAGAGAAAAGGAAAAATAATAATATAGAAAAGACAGCGCAACCCACCACCAACCACCTGCAACACTTACGCCCTTATTGCGCGGACCTCTAGGGGGGCACTCAGCAACCCGTCTTCACGACGATTAAAGTTCACGATCCGCCAACTCGCCAAAATATCCCAGCCGCCAAAACTACAACGGTTGCATCGCGTTTACTAAATCGATCTATTCATCCCAATTATGCCAAGGGGACTGCGATTATGGCTGTAGATATACCCTCCTCGAAGCCAGTTATAAGTGCAGGGGAGAGAATTAGCGTCACATGAGAGAGAGAAGGAGTCTCGCTCAGAGCAACGAACTTGGCGAGAGTATCGTCCTGGCGTGACGTCATCGTGCCAGGGAGCCAATCACGGCGGCTGTAACATCCCACCAATCACGGAGCGGCGTGGGGCCCCCTCTCGCTCTGCAACTGTCGGACTGTTTACAAACTAAACATATCCCTACCGAATACGTCTTTGATTTGTATTACGAGAGAGAGAATCGCATTTTAAGGAAGCATATACTTATTTTAGTCGTATTAGGCGACGGTAGGTAGCTTTTTTCAGTTTGTATTCAGTTTGTATTATTGCGTTGTCTGTTTGTTATGTATGTATTGGTTATTTCCCAGGAGTATTTTACTGAGCAGGAGAGTAGAATTGTCTTGAGAGGGGAGAGGAGAGAGAGAGAGAGACAGAGAGAGAGAGAGAGAGAGAGAGAGGTGGGAAGAGAGAGAGAGAGAGAGAGAGAGAGAGAGAGGAGGGCAGATAATATCCTACGCCCACCAGACCCGTTGCTGCCCGCTGCCCCTGGGCACCAGCGGAGGAGCATCTGATAACGACCCGCGGCAGCTCCACACCACATGACCTCCAGCGCGGTACCACCACCGCCATTGCCACCACCACCAGCCAGCCCAGAGGGACGTCGACGGGCCAGGACGTCAGCTGGGCAGTGCTGGGGTACCGCCGAGTGGACATCACTGGGGCAGTATAAGGGGTGGTTACCAGCAATGGCATCAGCGGGGCAGCGCTTGGGGGTACTACCTGGACATATCAGTGGGGTAGCACTGGGGGTACCAGCAGGAGGACATCAATGGTGCTGTTATAGGACCCCAGTAGGACATAAGGGAAGCGCCATCAGGACATCAGTTAAAAAAAGACAAGCACCAGAAAAGCCCTAGATCACCAAGAGAACGACAGGCCATCAACAGAGCACCGAGAAGTCACCAAGCAACGAAAATCATCATGGGCTCAAGCACTAGCGATAGAACACGGCTCGGGGGAGGGGAGAAGGACCTCCTCTACTTCACCAGCAGTAGAAGAGCTTAACTGTAGCAGATGACTCGAACGCCAATATGGCACCAGCAGGGCACCAGTGGGGGCGTGAAGGCACCGAACCAAGCCTGAGAAGCGTAGCGAAGAAAAAGAAAAAAACAACTAATTGGGCGCCATTAGCGCACCAGCAGAAGAGCAGGAGCGGGCGGGCGACCCCTCCCTGAGGAAGCATATGCAGCAAGCAGGACGACCCCAGCAGGACCCCAGCAGGCAGGCGCCAGGCATTATTCACCAGCGGAACCCCAGCAAGCCACCAGCGTGGATCATTTACATAGAGCCGAGTCTCTACCCCCCCTACTCCTCCCCCCTCCCAAGCCCCCCTCTTAAGCCCCCAACCCCCAACCTAGGCCCCTCCCGCCCCCTCCTCCCCCCAATCCAAGTGCCCGGTCGTTCACCTAGTGAAAGTCCCACACAGTGTTTGCATGTGTGCTGTTCCTCCTCCTCCTCGTCGTCCTCCTCCTGCACCTCCTGCGCCTCCTCCCAGTCCGTCCGTCCGTCCACATCCACCCAGGTGCCACTCGGGGGAGGGGGAGGGGGGGCGCCGCGGCCCCCCTCCCTGCCCCCTCTTCCCCCTCATCATCTGGTATATTCTTTTTACTGTCTTCATGTTCCTTGAGTTTACGGTCCTTGCCCCACTCTCTCTCTCTCTCTTTTTAATGAGATTGAGTGACTCGGCCCAACTCGCAGCCTTCGTGACTCTCTCTCTCTCTCTCGCTCTCTCTCTCTCTCTCTCTCTCTGGCTAGGTGGCGTAATTCACCAGATGATACTATTTTTTGGGCCGGTGTTTACAGAGCGCATCACCTTACAACGCGCGCAGGCCATGAACGAGGATTGGTCAGGAGTCTGTTGTCGGTTGCATAAGAACATTACGGTACGAGGGGAGGAGTCAGCAGCAGCGTCAGCGTCAGCACCACCAGGAGCAACCAACCATTCAAGGTCTCATGAGAGGTGACCAGAGAGGGAGAGGTTGAAGATCAGCTATACGGACGGAGGGAGGGAGGGAGGGATGCCCCTCCAACATTACCGACTGCTCCTTCCCTCCCTCCCTCACTCCCTCGCTGGCTGGCTGGCTGGCTTGGCCCGCTTTTACGGCACGGTGGTGTCCCAAGGACGTGAGGTGACAAGGGCGGCTGAGGCTTTCAATAAAGCCTCGCATAATGCCACACTGCGTTTAAAGTTTTTTCTACTTTAGGGTCTGATGATTGCCTACCAATTACTGAAGGAGTTTCAGGTTTTACGTGCGTGCGAACGGGGCGTTTCTTCGTGCTTCTGACGGGGTTTGATAACGCGATCGGGTCGAAGCTGGTTCAGTTCGGTGGTTTCTTCCGCTCGAACGAACCAGCCCAACCGTGTCACGATTTCTTAATGGTCTTCAGTCTCAACGTCTGTTGGTGAATCCCCTCCCTTCCCACTCTCTCTCTCTCTCTCTCCCCCTCCCCCTCTTCCCCCTTCCCTTCCCCCCCCCCCATCCAACACACACACACACACACAGGAATTCCAGCCGTTGTTTCGAGGTGCCATTATTACTTCCTCAAACTCGAACCACCACCGCGTCCCACAATTTCGTCGACGAGTTCCTGCACTGGTCTGACCTCTTCTCGACCCCCACCTCACCCCACCTCACCCCCTCCTCTCTCTCAGTGGTTCCGGCTGTTATTTGCCCCTGCTGTCTTTTTATGATTCGGGCAGACTCGACTCGACTCGACTCGACTGACTGATCCATCACGATTCCATACGAATCCGAAGCCCCGTGATTCAAGTTCCCTTCCCCCTTCCCTCCTGTGCAGAAGCACCAGCTCGAAGCGCTTCACAAAATGGAACGAGCGAATGCTTCTTCACCCGCGTCGCTGTTGCCACGCATGCCACCGACCCCGGCAACCACAGGGCGACGTGCGGCACACCTGGGCAGGGCGTTGGAGTGAGCGACCCCTGACCCCCTGACCCTTCGTCAGCCGACCGCTTGGGGCGTGACAGTCGAGGTCAGGGACCAAAGCAACCCCCTTTTGCCGCAGTTCCGGGTGGCCCCGAAGAATGAAAGAAGGGTGGAGGAAGAGGTGGAGGAGGAGGAGGGGGAGGAGGAGGAGGAGGGGGAGGAGGAAGAATGCCTTCCTCACTTTCCCGGTTTGGACACGAGTGAGAGACGAGGAAAAAAACTAGCCTCGCCAACTTTAGCTCAGTCAGCAGAGAGAAGGAAGGAATTACTACTCGCCCTGCCCCGGCCGGTGGCGCATTCGGGGGTGGGGGGGGTATTCATAAGAGCCGCGATTATAGCCTAGTTCATGATGGGCGGCGCTGGGCGGCGGCGGGCGCTGGGCGGCAAGAGGCGCGTAGGTACCTGAAGCCCCCGTCGGCCCATGCGTGTATGTAACTAACGCCTTTGTATTTCTCCTAGGAAAAGAACGAGTTCTCGTTTTCTTCCCAGGACGATGTTGAGCTAAGGGTTCGGCGTGATTGTTATTCCCAGGAAGAGTGTGTTATATAGGAGGAGGAGGCGGTGGTAGTTGCTGGGGTTCGTTGACCATCCTGTGCCGTAGAGCTACTCCTTCCCCCGCCCCTTCAAGTGAGTCCACACACGCCCCTGACCACCCGAGGGGTGAACTCCCTCCCTCCGTCTTGTTGCTGTCCGGGGAGCCAATCGCAATCCGGTTCCTCGTGAAGCGCCGAATCTCACTGGGCCGCAGGTTGCAACCCGTGGCCCCTTCCTCGTGCTCCAAGCGAAGGGGGGGTTTCCCAACATCTGGGGTGGAATTATGAATTCAGTCGTTGCACACAGACCGTAATAGTAATACTCATCGACCATTTTTCTCTTCTTTTTTTCTGTGAATTCTCTACTTAAGAGGACCTGTGGCTTCTTTTAAGTGCATCGGAAACACTTACACTTAAGGGTATTTGATGTTTCATTTGCATATATAAAGTATTTGTTTTGTTTACAGTTTCTTGCCCGAATAAAAAAGAGAAGCTACGATTTTCTTGACCTTGTGTACTTGTTTGGCTTTTGTTTACTTTCCTGACCTTGCTTATTTTGCTTGACCTTATTTGCTTTACTTTGCTTACTTATTTTCCTTATTTGCTTCACCTTGCTTGCTGGCTAGGCTTTCCTTGCAGTGCTTTCCTTATCTTATTTTCTATTCTTCGTCTCCTTGTTTACTGTCTCACGATTTCTTTACTGTCTCTCCCCTCCTTGATCGTTATCTCTTCCTTGCCTGTTATCTCTCCCTTCCTTAATCATTGTCTCTCCCCTTCTCGTTTCTTCCTATCCATCTTTGTTTATATCGTGCCTTCCCTCCCTCCTCTTCTTGTTTACTGTCTCCCCACCGTGTTTACCGTCTCTCCACTCC
The DNA here is from genome assembly GCA_038088735.1 of Panulirus argus. Lineage (NCBI taxonomy): Eukaryota > Metazoa > Arthropoda > Malacostraca > Decapoda > Palinuridae > Panulirus > Panulirus argus. The sequence goes on from JAYMFT010182792.1 coordinate 5,710, forward strand.
TCCTTGTTTATTGTCTCACCCCTTTCCTTTTTTTTCTCTCCCAACTCTTCCTCCTGTTGACCTCTCTCTCTCTCTCTCTCTCTCTCTCTTTTAGCCGTCTCAAGGAGTCGACAGAGACCAATTCACCCGTCAACTTCTTGTCGTCAGTTCCCGTCGACAGACTACCGTGCTTTTGTGTACAAAATGTTCTCCTGACCTTGGACGGTGCCTTAATGCCCATGGTGAACGCCCGCAAGAGATACAAACAAGACTAGCAGTTCGACAAAGCCTTACACTGCGAGCTCTTCTAAGACATCTACCAACTGGGACTTCTTAAACCACAACGCCGAAAGCAGACAGACACACCCCACCACCTCCCGCGTCAACAACGGACTCTCCAGCACAGAAAAGAGGGACACGAGTAGATTTGCCTCTAGTCTCAAGAGCACGAATGATACTTACAGGACAAACAGCCCCACAGGAACGACACACTAGGTATTCTTACTGTAACCAGATGTCCTCCCCCAGCACACAGGGCGGACGAATGGGGTTTCCAAGGCGCTGACGATATCAGTAGCAACGCCAAGCGCTCGCAAGTCCACTGACCAGCTCATTAGGCACCTGTAACCTACTTCCGGTTCGTTCTGTAATTACTAGAAGCCGGGGGGGGAGAGGGGGGGAAGGGGAGGGGAGGTAGGGTAATTAGCCTTCATATCCGGAAGCCTCGTCAAACGCGAGAGACGTTCCCTACGACCGCGTTTGATTGCCTTCCGTTAGATTGGCACTGATAGTCCCAAAGTTGGTTGCTGTTTATGTACGGGGAAATGGGTGTCTGTTTGCCTGTTATGCTCACGGAGAGAGAGAGAGTTCCACACACACACACACACACACACACACACACACTCGTAGGGCCTCGTCTCCTTAACGTCCTGTGCGTCTGTTGATGTTTGCGCCTGTCCAGAGTGCCTTGTGTTCCTTTATATCCTTCAGTTGTCGGAGTCCACATGAACCCAACTACCGTCTGATGAGGAATCCAGTTGGTATAAACCCTTGAAAAGCTCAAGTTCACGTTTTTCGTTTTGTCTCGAGTGACATCTCATTTTCTAGCACCCCTCGGCAAGCCAGCAGGAGCAGTGGCAGAGGAGGAGGAGGACGAGGAGGAGGATCAACAGATGGCCCACACGTGGACAGCGTCAGGTAATGTACAGTCGATGGGCCTCCAGTCCATAAGGCAGAACCAATCCACTTTACGGCAGAACATTTTCACCCGCCACCACCTTGTCCGGAAGAGTGGTAGGGGGGACCAGACGCAAGTACTTAACACCGAAGCAATTTTTTTTCTGTCTCTCCACTCCTCCGTCTGGGACAGCCGAGCTGCATCTGTCGTTTCATAAGCTACAGCGACAAGACATTATAGCGTCATCTCTGTCCACAAGCAACGGAATAAGACCCTCTTCAGATGCCCATATCCATCTTGAGAACCTGGAATCAAGTTCTTGCAATTAAGGGTGGTAGAATTAGCAGTTGCGTCTTCCTCGCGACCCCCCAAGGAAACGCAATACTCTCGTTAGTTACCTGTCGTGAAACTTTGGAGACGACAGTTTTGCCTGTTACCGGACGTGGCCCAGAGACGTGAGAGATATAAGTCTCCCTGCGAGATCGAGATGATTTGGTTAGGTGGTGACCAGGTAGTGGGAGGAGAAGGAGGTGGTTGTGGTGGCCGGTCTTTTCCCCCTACGGAGGCAGCGAGACGAGACGCCCGTCCCAAGTCCCAAGTGTGGTTGCTACGCTTCCAAGACCCGACCCCCTCCAGTTCTCGGCTGCCCACATTAGGGCCCAGCTGACAGATGGCTGACACCGTGCACCACTTGACAGATGGCTGACGTTCGCCAATAACGCTGACGGGTTTGAAGTGCTGGTGATGGGTCATCATCTCCTCCTCGGCCAACGCGGATTTAGAAAAAAAACGTATTAATAGGATGTGGAGACTTAAGCAACAGCGTCCAGTCATTGACAGATTCAGAAATGACTGCTTTCTCGGTATCCTGCTTCGCCTGGATCCAGCAGGTTCCACCCTCAGGGATTCTTAGATCTTTAAGTCCTGAAACTGGCTGTCGTTGAGGGGGGGAAACGACTCGATTACTAGTGAGACGACACACAGGGCCACAGCCAGAACGACAGCAGAATCCCCACTGCACCAGGTTATCTATCAGTGAGGCAGACATTGCCAGCTCTAGAACGACGTGTCCATCATACAGACGACATATATCCCTATTGGAACGACAAATCCACCCATGAGACGACATAGTCAGTACCAGAAAGTTACATCCTCGTTACCCAGACGACAGAACGACAGCTAGAGCAACACACTCACACAAAAACTTCAAACCTTCCTTCAAAACGACCTGTGCAAACTCAGACGACATCCCTCGCTCAAACGACCATAATCCCCCTGGATCCGATACGATATGCCTGTACCTGAGACGATATATGTACCGTAGAACGACACAGCTGCAACTAGAAAGGCATATACTTAAACAGAGTGACATTGGGACCACACAGAACGACATACTTTGTTTATTTTCGTAAGGACGCAACCCTATAAAGTGCCGCCTCGTCCAACATCTACTTGTAAAGCAGAAGCTGTACACCTCTCTTAGGGATATTGGCGAATGCCAACACCACAGTGTAAGAGGTTTTGACTCAAGTCTCCGTTGATCAAACTCCTTTCCTGTGCTTCATTGTCCTTCTCTTATGTTCGACGATGCAAAGTTTCCCCTCACATCCGTCGCATGGCGGTGTAGTTGTTGACTGAGTGACAAGAGAGTGTCCTCGTATATCCCATGCCCTAAGACCTAGCAGCTAGATCTGCGTCACGCCACTTGCAGTTGCTTCTCATAGTTTCTGCGTAGAGGCTAGTCACACTAGGATTAGCCGTTATGTCTTCCTTTCTTCTCATATTAATCATCTTACCTTTCCTGGGAGATGGCCACGATTAGGGCGTTTTTTTTTTTTTTCCGTGCCGTGTCGACCAGGGTAAGAGTTCATCTTGAAAACAGGTATATCTAGAGCAAAAGACGTAGACATGGGCGACAGAGTGAATCTTGTGTGTACGTAACAATAGGGAGAAATGTAAATAGGTACAAAACATAGACACATGGGTAGGTAAGAGATTAGGGCAAATGAACAGTCGGAAAATAAGATAGACAGACTGGAGTAGGTTGAGACAGAGTGGAATACGTAAAAGAGACGACGGGCAGAGCAGCTGTCGTTTGTCGTCCAGTAGACGGGGGCAGTCAGGGCTATAGTGTACCGTCCATTCCCCCCTTCTCCCCACTCAGAGCTCAACACCAGGAGCTAATGTGCCTCGAGTATTTGGTAATTGGCCAGTTGAGTGATTTACTAGGCGCAGGCTGGTTGGGTTGAGGGAGGGAGAGGAGGGAGGGGGGAGAGAGAGAGAGAGAGAGAGAGAGAGAGAGAGGCAGGCGTGCTGCTTCCTTCACCTGTTCCACGCCCACCTTATGTTGGGTCGTGATACCCATACCCCCACCCCCTCTCCCCTTGCTCAACCCACCCTGGTACCCCAACGAGAGCGGGGTACCTCCACAACCCCACTACCACTACCCCCTTCCCTTCCATAGTGGTGGTGCCCCGCCCACCCCCCTCCTCTCGTAGTGGTACCTCCTTCGCATATTGGTGTCCTGGACACACCAGCGTCCAAATCCACACTGGCGACCCATCCAGCGCCCCATCCACGGTGATGTCCCAGCCACAGTGGGTGTGTGGTGTCCACACACTATTACCTCAACACAGTGTGGACCCCAATCACACGAGTACCGAATTATGGTAGCCTTACCAAACCGTCGTCTGGCCCCCACCATGGCGGTACCGTGGGCCATAGCAATGGCCACCAGTGACACAGTGGCCAGCCGCCACCACTCTCTCTTTCTCTCTGGCCGCCACCACCACCATCACCGTGTCCTCAGCCATGTCGCTCCCACGGGGTAATAACGGCCCCGTTGATAAGGCGAGGTAAGATTAATATATTCCCCCCCCCCACTCCCTCCCTCTCACGGTACGGTAGGCCAGGTAGATGTGTAGCTACCTGCTGCTCCTAATGGGAGGGCCGGGAAGGCTGACGTCTATGAGGAGGGAGGAGGGGTTGTTTTCGATGAGGTAATGGAAGCTGAGGTTTGTGGCTTCGCTTCGGTAGGGAGAGGTCTGGAAACCCCTCCTTCCCTCCCTCCCAACCCCTATACAGGTCCCAAGTGGCGTATACAGGTAGCTGCTCTCCGTTACACTCCGAAAATCAAGAAGTCTAAAGTTGATGAAGTCTCCTTTGTCACTCGGTATGTACGTTTTCGACGTCAAATAATCCAGAAGCCGTCTCCTCATATATACTGCTCCTCTAGCGACATCTATATCACCACTGTCTGGTTGTTATAGCAGAATCGACCGTATATTATAGTGTCCCCTGTGAGTTCGGGCGCACTGCAGTTACTGTATCCGTGTGTCGTAAAAAAGAAAAAAAAACTCTCCAGTCTTGGGGGGTAGTGCCTCATTATCATATGAAGAGGACCATCGGTCCAGCATTCAAGGAGTCCGTTTCATCAGTGATGTGGTGCATAATGCAAGGAGTTATTCATCCACTCCGGCACGGATCTTTCAGAATGATCTTCACTACGCCTAGAGCGACTCTGCTTAGACTAAGTGCAGAAACGTCAGTACTAAAATGCCTCCAAAGGCCACCAGCATGGAAGGGATGATTTGACTGAATGATTATGGCATTTATGAATGAGTTTGGCAGCCTTATAGTACAAATGAGTGTGTCTAAAGATGACAGAACCATGTTAGAAATTGGGGTAAAATTGGATGAAGAGATAATAAATCTTTAACGCCTCTGGCCATCTGAGTGGCTTTGATGGTCAAGGCGAAAAGTGAAGGAGGAGGCGAGCTTTTTCCAGGCACGGGTGGCCGAAGACCCTGGATCTTCTGGGCGACCTGGACGCTCCAGGACCCTTGGGGGATGTGTGCTGGAGGTAGCAGCCTCCTGGACTGGACGCTCCAGGGCTTGGACGCTGATCGCCTGAAGCCTCTTCTGCTGGAGGCGCCTCGAGCCTATTGTCACCACTCGACCTAACAGAGAGACAGTACTCAACCTTTTGCTTGTCTGACCCTGTACAAAATCAGGTCGAATCTTACTAGAGTCATTGGATGGTTTCTTAACGGAATCTGCCCAGGGTGTTGATTGCTTGTAATGACTGGAATCCTCCTCTTTTCGTGTCGAATAACGTCAAAATTAACTCGGGTAATTCAGGTATGATTTCTGGCTCATAGTATCATAGTGTTGAACAAGTTCGAAAAGCTGCAGGTAGAGCGAACTCCCTTAAAGGCCGAAGGACGTCGTCAGACAGAGTTCCCCCTCTCTTCTTCAGGTTTTCGACTACTGTAGGGTGACACGGACGTAGGAATGTGTTGTTTTATTCTTGTGGCGAAAGAAGACGAGCAAGGGAAATTTTACGAGGCAAACCCCTAGAGGGATATTTTAGTTCTCCACTACTGTCATCAACAATACTACTAGGTCTTCCTCTGTCATCCCCACTCCTCCCTCAGTATATTGCTACTACCCTCAACCATCTCCAACACTGCTCCGTCCTCCTATTACGCCACCACAATCACCATCAACACCTCCTCCTCCTTCTCCACCACTACCACAGCCTCCCTGAGGGGAGAGCGGGCAGTCAGAACCAGATGGCGTCCTGTAGTAGACTCCTGACGAAGGCTTTTACTCAGGGTTTTATTCTGTTGCTTATTCCCGTCTGCCTGGAATGATGACAGTGGGTGGGAACGGTTGGCTTGAACCACATACCGCTGTGGGATAGGTGGGGAAACATTGGCTTGGTGACCACAGGTGCAAGTCATGTATATAAAGACGAATTGAGAGATTATTGTATCGGAACCATAAAAGGAGGATGGAGAGAGAAGATTGCCTCTGTAGTAGAGCAGTGATAGATGATTGATTGGTTTGTTGGTATCGATTGACCTCAATGACGAATATCGAATAGAAGTAGAATATATATATATTACTTCTCAATATTCCTAGTAAATATTCGCAAAGGTGATGCTAATATTGGTGTAGATTTGGTGCTAGTGAATTGTTTTGGCATGGAAGAGAAAGGGAGAGAGAGAGAGAGAGAGTGAGAGGGAGAGGGGTGGGCCTTGGCCATGTCACACACACACACACACATACTCACTCACACATACTCACTCACACACATACACACACACACACACACACACACACACACACATACTCACTCACACACATACA
>JAYMFT010182803.1:0-12018 GCA_038088735.1 Panulirus argus
ATATGGGTATGGAGACAATGACATGGTAAACGTGGAACATTTTCAACTTCAGAGGGTCAGTTACCTGGTTCGATGATTTAACCTTAACGAGTAAGTCGCCACTTGCCAGTTTCCCGACCGTCTCAACGGCCCCAGCCCAACCGTCAATAATCTTGCTGATAAGGAAGGGATTGAGCGAGGCTAGCGTCGTCGAGTCGGTCGCGTGAATGTTTACAAAGTCGGCATTTCTACTTCTGATCTGAGGTCGTTTACCATCCACTGCCCCCTGGCTTACTTTGGTCCATCCTGACGGGTCTTAGCCCCAGTATCCGGAGTGGATAACCACCCCGGATAGAGGGGATAAAAAAAAGTTTATTACCCTAAAAAAAAAAAAGGATCAGGCAGCTAGCTGAGCAATAAAGGTTTGAGAGTAGGGCCGGACGCTAAAAAGCCAGGTTATGTTCTCCTGCGGTCACCTCTCAGTCAAAGATCGATATTACACAACTAGCCTTCACAGATATTTATTGTACTATAAAATCAAGCCAAAAAATCATAAAAGGGTGAGCACCAATGGGGAGGGAAACAGCTAAGACCTAGCTATACGCAACGCTCCGCACAGCAAGGCGGCTGGAACGCGTCTGAGTACCCACTTAAAATGTGTTGGGGTTTTAGGCCTATCGACTGCCTCCAATGGGTTGTTAAGGCCGGCAAAGTCCAGTGACACATTTTGCACCCCAACCCCTTGCTCAGGGGGGGCGGTAACCGTCCAGCAATGTAGTGAACAATTCCCGTGGAGCACCCGGGGACCAAACGCCCTAGGTCAACACAAGACTTGACACGTCTTACCCTATTTGTGGGCGAGGCAGAGCCACGTGATTAAAAGCTCAAGTTTACGTATTTCGCTTCTAAAAAGATTTGAAGTCCTCTTTACTCCTACAGCACTAGTTTATGGGTGTCTGTTCTCTTCCACGACTATAAATAGCCTCTTTTGTACCCAGAAGTCTATGTTTCAATCAATATTTATTCGTATGTAATTCGTATTTTTTGTATTTGTAATATCTAGCAATTTTGATAAGCAGACCGGTAGTTTGGGTGATTCCTGCACAAAAGTACGAAAAAAATAGATTTCTGTTCTAATTTACAGAGGTAGATTTGTTAAATTATTATTAGTTGACAGTAACAGTCTGTGCTGCAAGGATAACATCATTTGGTTAATGGGTATTATCTAAGTAATTATCTAAGTATATAGATATAAGGGCCCCTCCATGGACGTTGACACAAACAAGCAGGCGGGGCTTGGATCGTCTGTTTATATGGTGCAACTGCGGCAAATTACGCGGGTAAACTTATTGATATAAAGTAATCAGTGTGTTTCAGGGATAACATCACAAAAACTGGAGGTAAACTGTATATAATGGGACAGCTATGCAGACTACCTCAGATTCCTCATTGTCAATATATTTACTTATTTGGGGGGGCCCAATTATCATGTCCCCCTTCATAACTGGATTGGGGGCCTTCGCAAAGCCTAGTCAATTTTCAAAGAACCTTCCTTTTAATTCTACGTTCCCGATTCGTTATTGCAATAATGGGAAATCGGTACAAAACACTCCCTTCTGAAGATCTCTGCTCAGCCACAATGTCACATGTACATTATATGAATGTGATCTACCCAATGCTAACGAGAAAATGCTCCGTCCTTTCACTTAAAACTCAATTTTGGGCTATAATATTGCTATTCAGAGCTGTCAACGGAGTTGAAAGGCTATTCTTTCCCCTATAATGAGACTTTCGGAATCTGGACCTTATATTACTGGAAAGAAGGGTTGTTGGCAGAAACGGGTTAATAGCAATCATAAGAAAAAAAAGGTATTTAGATTTCTGAGCTTCACGATAAGTCAATTTTCCTTTGTCCTCTTTATCTTTCAACGTTAGAGTGACGTTCCGGGCTATTCCGTGCTCTTTCCGTTTTTACCCCGACTCCAATGATACCAAAAACCTGCCAAAACAAGCCATACATATAAGATATTTAAACTACCTCATCCCAGACGTTTAAATGTCCCATCCATCGGTTTAAATACCTAACAACAACACAACAAGGACGCACACCTCAAGTATTTAAAGATCAGGACTTTTAAATATTTCGGACGCTTTTTCTTTTAGCTCAGTCTTTTCTCCCTCTCATGTTCTCACTTTCATCTCTCTCTCACTGCCCCATCCATATATTTACTGAAAAGCTGATTCAACATCACACAGCCTTGTCTGTCACTTTTCTCTCAAAATTCACACTGCCATCCACTTTCATGCATCTTACTTTTTTCTTGATGCCCATGCATTCACTTACTTTCTCTAACACCTCAGGTTTTCAGTACATCTTACGATTCACTCCAGTGTCATTTGGCTTTTCTAGGTCCATGAATTCTACATTTTCAAAATTTATATTTCTGGTTGATGCAAAGCACTTTAGGGCTTATACTTCACGGTTTTTCTCTCTAACTGCCACATAGTTTGACCAAAAAGGTTGAGATTAGATTAGCTCATTGCAACTTAGCATCAGTGCCTTTATCTGTTTTCTGGGCCGCAGAGGACTCCTTAAAACACATGCATCGTGTCTCCATTGATGTTGAAATTCTTGTATGTAATGTAAATTATTTTTTTCAAGTATAGGTTCTGCGGAAATGTATTTTCAATAAAAGGTTTTCAAAATATCACTGAATATTTATTTAGATTCATGGGATAGTGGCTTGTGCTTACCTTGGACTGTGGCTTAAGGCTTTGCAGAACAGTGATACAGGGGCTCACAAGACAGTGGTTCAAGGTTATATGGGAAAGTTGTTTTGAGAATTCATGGGAAAATGGTTAATACTCAGCAACCAGACTGATCACAGTTGTATTGTGTCCCCGTCTACAGCTAGGAAACATGTAAGATAGGCTGTAAGCACAACATGGAGCATGGGGCCAGAGGTCTCATGTTCCCTCAGAGATTAGACTGTGAAGCAACCTTTCCATCTATTTCTGTACAGGGTTAGCACTTGACACATATATTTATTGACTTTATATGAACTAGTTTTGCAAACACTGATAATACTAAGATATGAAGTTAATATGTGAAATATTACTTGGTAAAAATTACCTGATTGATATTTAGATGTTCAGTGAATGATGGAACCCTGTCGTAATCCCCAGTCATGCTAAACGTAATTTTGATTTAGATATTTTCCTCCTCCTTATCCTCCTCCTGCCCCTTAACCCACCGTATTGCAGCCGGGAGTCCTTCATACAGTCTGGTCATATGCGTCAGCCGAGATCACTTCTCAGACCTAACTTACGGAGGTTGAAAATCTACACTCTTCCTGCTCCTGACTGTCCTTACATCGTAAGGACAGTGCCGACGGCTTGAGAGGATTGTGGGGTATTTCTCTCTTTCCTCCTCTCTTTTTTTCTTTTCTTCTTTCAAGGTATCATTAAGAAATGTAGATTTCGGTGAATCAGTGGTGCATAAGACTGTCGACTTAGCTAAAGCTCCTAAGGCTGTATAAACAGCAATTTACGTAAATGGTATAATAGGAAGGTTTAAGAGGTTGAAAAAAGTAATGAAAGATGCAGAAGCCGACAGGGTAAACGTTGTCAAGATAGCATCTTCACACGTCACCAGAGCTCAAAATTATCACGATAATTGTTAAGGAGGCAGACTGTTTGTCAGGAAATATTAAATATCAAACTGGTTATAAATATATACAACACCAAAACTGGAATATACTCCTCACGATTGGTCACCGTACCCAAAGAAGCAGAAATATGTGACTGAAAGAGTCCAGAGAACGGCAACTAAACTTGTACCTGCAAGCTGATGTACAGCGAGAGGTTTCGCGCTACAACTATGCTTAAGATGAAGGAGAGGAGAGTTAGGGTTAACCTAAATACCGTCTTTAACTTTCCAAATCAGCTGGACGACGTTGACAGTGAGCGATTCATGAGATACGATGACCGTAACTAGAGATCATGAACAAGTACACTGTTATAAAGAACTTGGCATACTGTTCTAGTTTAAGAGTGGTGACTGACTGAAAAAAAAGTGAAAAGTGAAACTGTTAACTGTTGTTACACAATTGTTGAAAAAGCTACTTAGCGATAAAAGAAACTTTTAAGAGACGGAACCGTATGAATGTAGAATTCTCCCCGAGTGACAGGAAACGACGATAACCAATTCTGAAATGTGTGTGCCTGTGTAAATTGAACATAAGTTCCCTGAAATCCGTTGGAACTCCAACACTTGTGGACGTAACATGAAACTAAGTAGAAGAGAAATGAAACGTGGACAAATTCATTTTTGTTTCTCAGAAGCACAATAGTGAATACGTGGAACATGTAATGCAAAGATGAATGAATGCTAGTATTTGGAAATGATTTCAAAGATCAGCACACAAACACACCAACACACACTGGGTTACATATAGATAAAAGGAAATACAGATAAAAAAAAAAAGTCTTTTCTTTGATTTGTTTGTACACTATCTCTGAAATTCACTGGGGATCATGCTAGAAAATGCAGTTTCAACCTCCTTCAGTCATTATTTCACTTTAGTATACGACTGACTGATGTTGTATTTGCCATCCATAAGATGCCTATGTTCTATTAAAGTCTGATTCAAACGTGAAAGACTCACCTAATAACTGTATCAATCCCTGAAAGTAACTATTGGAATCTCTCTTTACCCTGCATATGGCAAGTGGTGAGTGGGCGGGGTGTGACCATAGAGAAAATTCACACCGACCGGAACTCGGTAATAATAAAGATGATAACTTTTATGTTCCTGATCACCATCGATCCTTCGTATTTTTATTTTCTGGCTTCACGTGGTTATGACAATCAAAAACAAATACAGACTCACCTATTCTTGAAGCAGTCCCGAAATTTATAATGCGAGGAACCGGCAAGCCTGGACATCCGCTCAAAAACAAAGACCCGGCGCCGGGAAAAACTACTTCTTTTATTCAAATGAACAAAAGATCCTTCCTTCTGTACCTTTAACTTCTCCTCATACACTCGCTGAACACCTTGATAAACCCTAAAGACTGACAACTTCGTAACGCCACCTCCAATTGACCAGAAAGTATCAGAAGGTCCACAATCACGTCCACCACCTCTAGCAGCCTCGGAGTCACTCTCCACAGTGTTGCCAAAACAACAAAACATCTATTTCCAAAGGGCGACTAACAATGTTGCCTTGTAAAATCAATGTAACAAATCAATCCATTCAAAACTGGCAATATCAATCCAATTTATATACAACTGTACAACACCACACTTAATTACAAGTCCGGCCGGTTATAGAATTTCACACTTTCTCTCATTCACACCAGAGATATCGGGGTCTTACGAACATTACGTTGGGATCTTAAATCTCGGCTAGTTGTCCCGAATGATCTTTCGTGACTCATTTTCAGCACTAGTGAAACTGTCGAATTTCGTGGAAACGTTGAACCCACATCAAATACGAATTACTAATAAGTGGCCGAGCTCTCTCTCTCCTGACACCTACACAATGTTCTACAATACACTGTGAACACACCCAAAGAACATCAGCCCTCTACAAAATTTGATTTGAAGATATAAAAAAAAAAAAATCAACCATACTCATTATCACTAAACAGTATTCAAGTTCACAAGCAAATTCCTACTTTGCAGCAAAATTAATAAAACTGCTTATAAAGCTATTCAGATATGACATTACCCCACACATCTTACTGTAAGAACATATATAAACTATATGTCAAGGAAAACTAAACATCATCCTGACATCGAGGAAATGGTTCTACAATACTCTGCTAAAAGCATCCAAAGAATTTCAACCCTCAGCCAAAATCAATATCGGCCAGCTATCCCCCAATATCACTACTGACTACACTCGTCACCACTACACTTACATTAAGTGATCAATAAGTTAAAAAAAAAAAAAGCACTAGGATTCTGCATAATCAATAAAACTACTTTATAATCCACCCCAAGGTAAGACGTAACTTCACAGACGTCTTGAACCCATCAGTATTTTTCCCAGCCAGTTTTAAGACGACTATGATCAAATACAGGCACGCAGCAAGGAACAAAAATACGAGAAACAATTACAACATCAGGAACAAAGATAACCTAGCGAGGATGAAGAGAAGAGGACTAGAACAGCTGTCTGCGAGATTTCTTGCGACGGCTGCTGCCGGTCTCATTTCGTAGGTGGACGTGGACTTGCAATGAGAGTCAACGAGCGTTGGGATGAGTTCGTCACCACAGACTTACGCTAGTCACCCGGAGAGGCGACGAATGACATTTGCTCCGGTGCATTGAGGCAAGAATCACACACCGAGGCAAGGATAAAAAGCCCAGGGAAGCTTTGGAATCAGTACCGCAACCATCACCTCAAAACCGACCATCAACACGAGGTTGAGCAGCATGCTGTAGGCCAAGTCAGCAGCGGAAATGGCAGCGCCTGATTGGAATGTTACGGAAGAGACGACAGCAGCAGCAGACTAGTCAGGGGATCCTGCGTAGCTCCGCCACGCTCCCTAAAAGTCGTGGGATCTGTAAGAATAGCATGTAGCCTCAGCGTGTCCTTCGTCCCTCTGAGGAAGATTCTTGGGTCGAAAAACGCGTCAAAAGCAGAATTCCGTCTCCTGCTGGTGTTTCCTTTGCTGTCCTACTCCCTTCTGTCCTGCAAATCGTATCGAATACACTAAGTCTGCGGTTTGTAGTAAAATAAAAATATGATTACCAACACCTGTATGATTAACTGCAAAAAGGAGCTAGATAACTAAATAGAAAGCGAAACTTAAGATGACCTCCCTCCTGTTACAGTTACATACTAGATGATGTTTGAATGCCTAATCATCCCTTACTTTATCTTAATTTGCTAATAATAAAGACAAAGTACCACGATTTCTTAACCTTGGCCACGTTCGGGGACACTAGTACCGTCCTGCCCATTGCCGCTGGCCAATATCCTTTGCATCATCACTAACATGAGAGCAGTTTTTAAAAGCAAAATGCTGAAATAATGTACTTACATGTCGCGTTGTCAGTGTCCATCGATGAACTGCACATTTTTTCACCTACCTGCAGAGGGAAGTGATGGAATAGTTATGAAAATTACAAACCAGCAAGTTCAACATACAAGTATTTGTCACATATACATGAGCAGGGAGGTGTTAGTATCTTACCTTGCTATGGTGACGATAAAATCCTTGGCGTCACACTGAGTCAGATCTACGCGGGGGCATCAAAATCCAGGGACCACCGTGCCTGCAACAACACAACGCACGTTACTATTTCAACTGGTACGGTACTTACTACTTGCTATCAATTCCATGCCACACATACTCTTAAAATGACCCCTAAGCAGTATTTCAAGCCCATTCGCATTCAGCATGAAAAATAGTCACTTCGGAAAAATAGTAAAAATGTTAGCCATCAAAAAAGTTTCTTTTAAAACTGTAATATACCGTGACGAAACGCTTTTATACTTGAAGTAGTCATGGAAAATATCTAATGATTCTTCCCTTGGCAGAGATATACCCGATTAATACCAAGCGAATAAATGACACAACCTTCATAATGACCCGTGAACTTATTTCAAACCCAGATTCGTAATCAGCATGTAAAATAATCCTTATATTGAAGTTTTCAAGAAAATCTAGTCACCTCGGAAAAACACCAAAATTTGCAAGGTAATATTTCAGAGTAACTTTTAGCCCCCAAATCACTGAAGCTGGCGGTTCCTGCCGCCTCCCCTCCCCTGCAACGGGGCCCCTTCCCCTTTGGCTCGGTGTATAGGAGTTGATGCTCTTAGTTTTAAACTATGGGAGTACCGTCTCCGACCCTCTCACAGTTCAAGACGAAAGAAGTTAATCATCGTAAGGAAAGGTCCATATTTACTTTAAATACCCATTGACACATTGTAGGTAATTCGTTTTCTCTGAACGGACTGTAGAAGAGAGAATTGTTTGAGCAGAGACTTCTACGTACCTTTTAAATGAATCAAAAGTAAGCCCAAATGGATAATTCTTTTAAATTTTTCAATAATTTCTATCCATGCTGTCATTTGATACATATCCCTTACCACAGTGGAGGAGATCATTGGCCGCTGTGAAGTATTTGAGATCGGTTTGTGGAGTCGCTTTGTTGGTGGAATTTCATGGCTTTCTTGATGCTTAGTTTACGTACGTGAGTGGTTTGAAAAAGTCCTTTGTCCCTGAAGATGCTAGGTTTGTGGGGGTGGTTAGGTTAGGGATATGAACCTGTGAAAGTTCTTGATGGATATTTTTGGGGGTTGTGACTGATTTCTTATTTTAATTAACCATTGGTTTGTGGTGGAGTATACTGTAAAGTGGGAGCTACTGTGGTTCGTTTGTGGTGGAGTTTACTGTGAAGTGGGAGCTTCTGTGGTTCGTAAATATAGTTTTTGGAAAGTGGACGGTTAAGTAGAAGCACATGGTCGTGAACATACCCGTTGTACCCCTCGGCTTCGGGTCCAGTGCGGTCCAGCATCAGGTCCGCATGACCAGGAGACGGCGGGTCCAGATACCTATGATAATGAAATAAGAAGGAAATGCGGGAGGGTCTGTCGATCAGGATGCTGTGGTATAGCATAGGAATTTTAACGTGAGAGTGGGTTACAAGATATTCTAAGATTGTACCGTGTTATCATTATAGTTATTATTATCATTATTATTATTATTATTATTATCATTATTATTATTATTATTATTATTATTATTATTATTATTATCATCAGTATTGTTGATTTTGTTAATTACTCTGTCTTCTCCGCCTCCTTTTCCATTGAATTGGAGATGGGGCGTGGGGGGGGGTCGTTCTAGCATCCAACCCACGCCCCATTCTGCCCCTTCCCCTTGTGTAGCGAAGGTTGTTGTAGGTCGCCTGAGCTACACCCGAACTCCACACTTGTCTTGTGTAGTCACTCTGTATGAGGCGTACCACCACCACCACCACCACCTTACCTCTACCTATCCGATGCCACTTACCTCTCTCGCAGAAGGAGCAGCAGCTCGCCATACAGTCTCCTGCATCTTGCTGTCCTCCCACATCCTCTGGAGGAGGGCATACAGTCTCCTGCATCTTGCTGTCCTCCCACATCCTCTGGAGGAGGGAGTCGTTCGCTAGGGGGAGGAGCCTGCCGGTTGCTCCCTACTTCACAAGAGGCACCATCTGAGAGGGTACAGAAAGTTGAGGTAAATGGTAAGGTTAGAGAATAGAAAAACTGATGGTTCATAGTGTACATACTTAGGCTAGCTGAAATGACGACTCTAAAGTAGTACATTTCAGCTTACAGTTTAGGGTGCTCTCCTTGGCAGCAGCGCATTATGTGTGATTACTATTTATGAGTACTCTTTATGTGCTACGGGGAGAGGGTTTTTAGACTCGTGTTGCCCCGTCTCTTAATCGTGTATATACGTATCGTATATTTACTCGTTTATATATATATATATATATATGTACACACACACACACACACACACAGAGCCCAGCTGAAGACGGGAACCCAATTATTATCGACTAAACCCAAGGGAAGGATGAATAGCTGGGGTTGTCAATGGGCCGTTCGCCGCTCCCTGATTCATACCTATGCGTGCTCGATCACAAGTAGGTACCATGCTAAATCATGATCAGTAACACTAACCACTGCTCCACGGAAACTCGTGTATGGATACCTGTGAGTCAAAATCCGAATATGTCAGTTATGTGTAAGTGGATGAACAGTACGAGAAAAATCTTAAATCCTCAGATCACTCCATTACATCCATTCATAAGAGATGCATGATTGTTGTACCGTGAAATACATCGTTGCCTGACGCTCTAACACATTCTGAATTCCGCGCAAGCTTACGTACTGCTTCTGTATCTGTTGTTCCGTGTTCACCCTCTTCATGTACCGTATTTCATCATTATCCAATAGTTAGTTAAATAGAATGCATTCAGAAACATTTCATTAACTTTCGTAGCTCAACACAATCTTAATTCCACATATCACCCAAAACCTGTATTTCCGTATTTCTATCCGATTTATTCTCATTTATGAACTTTTTAGTGATACATTTCCAAATTAGCAATAAAACTAAATAGAGAACATGAAAAATAAAGGTAATCGCTACAACATCCATTATCTCTGCATATATGGCGTTCGTAACGGGATCTCAGTCGTCAAAGTACTGCTCTCTGTGTTTTAAGGATATGTACCTGATCTTGTGGAGGTTATCATAGGTCGAGTGTCAGACGATGGTGAACTAAGGGTCTATTCGGGCATAAAAGAAGACTAATCGAAGAGTATAATCTTCCTCTCAACACTTGTTGGGTACCGTGGCCGATCGGAGGGTGTCAGGGTGAGGAACACCCCCTGCGCAGGAAGGTCATGGAGAATGCAAACACGGAGTGAAGGAAGAACAGTTACACGCAACATCTTACGCTGGCTGAGGGTAAATAGAGAAAGAGAGAGAGAGAGAGAGAACCAAGCATGACCTACCACCATCCATAAGTGCGTGGGAGTTTCTGACGAGCATGCGCTAACTAATGTGAGTATTTACGTTCCCTTACGAAAAATGGGATTTGAAACCTCATTACTTTACGATTCGTTAACAGGGGAATATCTTTGATTAGCTTGCTGAGTATTTCTTTATCCTTGTATGTATGCCAGCTGATATCTGTCTCCTTAACTATTCTCCTAAGAGATGTACAACGGAAGAGATACAGACTCAAACCAGCGAGTATTGGAAGGTATGGAAGAGCAAAAAAGCGAGTATTGTAAGGTAAGGAGGAAGGAATAACGAAACTTGGAAACTATCATTGTGGACAAGACAAACGACAATACAAAACTTTTTAATAAGTTCATCCGGGGCAAATTGTCGGTTAGAGAGCAGTTGATTAGGCTCAGGGATTCTGAGGGTAGGAATATTGAGGATGATGGACAAATATGCATGGTGATGAGGGTCAAGTTTAAAAGGGTTTTCTCAGTGGAAAACACTATTACGCTAACCCCAATAACCTGGGTGGTAGGGGAGATCTTGGAAGGCTTTGTGAATGACAGTAATGATATAATCATTCTATCAAAATACTTTGACCTACATGAGGCTCATGGCCTTGGTGAAAACATAAGTGTCCAAGGAATGGATAAGGGTAATTGTCTTGCTTGTCTTTAAGAAAGGTGACAGGGAAACCACTATGAATTATAGTCCAGTCTCTCGAACAAGTGTGGTCTGTACAACACTGAAAGAGCAAATGGGCAACTATTTGGAAAGGAAAAAACTACCTTCTTGGGACACATCACGGATTTAGGGAAAAGAGCTCGTGCATTACAACTCCATCCGATTTTTATGACAGGGAGTCTGTGTATTCCCAGACTGCCAGAAAGCATTTGACACTATGCCTCATCAGAGGTTCATTAAGAAGCTACATCTGCAGGCAAGAATAAGGGGGTAGACTCCTTCACTGGAAATAAAATCTCAGTCGGAGGGAGCAAATAAGTGAAGGATAAAAGAAAAATGATAGCATTAACGAATCAATCATCTGGACCCTTAAAGTTGGGAAATTGCTGTTACAGTTACTGGAGGAAGAAATCAAGAACACGAGGAATCGAATCAAGGATGTTGAGCAGATGGGCAAGGAAATTAGGGAGCTGGTAAATGTAATTAAAGGGCATGATAAGTAAATTAGATCAAATGAAGAAATTCAGAAGGAAATGAGCCAGAGGAGAGAAGGTGCACTGAATGAAAAGCACCCCTGAGAAGATGCTTATAACTCAGAGACCAGAGAGTGTTGATAAAAGAGGCAGGGAGCAGGGGCAAATTCCGGGCCTGACGAGTAGACACAGGGTGCTGACTGATGAAGAGGAACAGAGGTCTTATGGACCTCCCTGGTGTAACGGTTAGAGTTCCTGACCGTGACACATTCACGGGCCGCCCAGGGTCGAGCTCACAGGTTCGAATTCTGATTGCGGCAGTTGTTTCACAGTCAACCCAGCTGTTCATCCACCCCCT
>JAYMFT010182814.1:0-5000 GCA_038088735.1 Panulirus argus
CCTCTGTTCTTAACGCTACCTCGCTGACGCGGGAAAAGGCGAATATGTATGAAAAAAAAAAAAAAATATATATATATATATATATATATATATCTTTGTGGGTTTTACTGCACTTCACCTGCTTGAGGCTACACTGCAAGTGAAAAGTACCCTTTAGAGAGGCTGTATCTCTGGGACTATAGTCTCATCAAAGAACTTTTCATTCCTGAGTAGTCAACATTTCCTTGCTATTTGAAAGTTGTGCAACCTTACGCTGCAGGAGCTTTCCTGGGTAACACCAAGACTCTTCGTAGATATTGGTTCTGGGATATTTATGAATATATATCTAAGTGAAATCATATGTGGGGAAGAAACAGTCATCATACAAAGGGAAAACATTTTTCTGAATTTTTTATTTTTTATCACTGGAGAGAATCCCTTAGGGTCACTTCGGAAGTTTAGGGGTTGATAACAATATTTTTTGAAGATTTTAATTTCTAAGATTTAAGCTTTTATTCTTATCTTAGGAAATTTAGATATTGTTTTGTTACTGAAAGTACAGTAATTATTATTAATTTTTTCCAATCTAGTCACATATCATATTGGTGAATTACCTTTTTCACCCTGGTATATTGGGGCAGTATTTGTCAAAGGTTGTTTCAGTAATGTACATAATCTTTATTATTCAAAAATGAGATCATCTAGCACATGAAAACTTCAGAAAACTCTCTTTACATCAGCTTTTTTTTTTATATAGATTCCCTATGTCGAAATTCATTTTAAAATTTTCTAGGAGGGGGGACAGTAGATGTAAGATGATTTGTTGATAATACTGGGTTTTTTATGAGGAAAATAGTACATAGATAGACCCAAAAAAGTCAGTACAGAATAGTATTGAGGGTATGTGTGATACATGTTGATAATCAGTGCATACCCTGCATTCACTCCATACTTTAGGAATGTTGTTTTTTATCTCCCTATGTTGTTCTTGTAATTCACATGAATGCAAACTAAAAGTACTGGCTGTTACACAGTTATCTGCACAACTAAACTCTGTCTTGTGAGTTGCCTCTGTGACACCCAACATGGTCAGATTTAAAAATATGAGTGGAAAAAGATAGGTAGAAAGATCAAGGGGGAAGAGTGTAGATGGTATTTTGTTCTATTTAATGTGTACCACACTGCATTGATACGAAGACAGGGAGAACCTTACTGTAACAGAGTAGAGCTTATGCTTGTTCATTTTTAAGAATAGTTAGGATTGCAGCCATTATAGAAATGGTAACTTTATTATTATTGATTTTATTGTTATTAAATGTCACCCCAGGACCCCATTTATGTGTCTTCTGCAGCTTCAAGGTTGTGCTCCACTTGGGAACAGTAGTATAGACTCCTTTGGGATAGGGACATTATTATGACACATTACCCTTTTTGTCCAGTGATGATACAGCCACATCAAAGGTGACTCCTTGCTGACAGCGTTACCAGTTAAAGGTGAAGTCTTGGAACCGCCAGCATGTGAATTATAATACTGAAATGCATCCATGGGCAGAAAATGCTGAGCTTTGTAGAGTAATTGAATAATTATCTCTGTAAGCAAACTGAAAACTAGAAGTCTGAGGACTGGTCCTCAGAAAATCTGTAGAAATATGATAAAATCTGTCGTATTAGGCAGAATGTGAAGTACGGTTACCCTGCAGTTGTTAAAAGTTGACAAAGATGTCCTATAGCATTGGGGAATTAGAAAGAGTAAGAAGTGTTTAATGATGGAGACAAGCCATGAGAAAGGAAGTTTGAGGAATGCATTGATAGGTATACACTGAGTACATGAATATATAGAGTTATTTGAAAACACCTCATGACAGCTGTTGTAACTACCTTTTCTAGATTCTTATTGATAGTCTACCATTGGTATGGTAAGGAGTCTTGTTGAACAATTATGGAAATAGTTGTATATGGGGACTTCAAGAATACCCTCACCTGTATTGCACTGATGTTTTATATAAAGCACAAGACCTATGAAAGGCGTGCAAGGGTTGGAGTGAATTGGAACGATGTGGAATTCTGGGGTCAGCACAGTCAGTGGACTGAACCATGGCATGTGAATTGTCTTGGTGAACCGTGGAAAGGTCTGTGGGTCTGGTTGTGGATAGGGAGCTGTGGTGTCAGTGCATTACACATAACAGCTAGGAATGGATGTGAGCAGATGTGACCAAGTATGAAAAAACCTGTTAAAGAGGGAACATATGTTATCACTACTAGATATATCATTTGATATGTAAATGACCTATTTGCATGAGCCCTAGATCTTTTTAATTTTTTCCTAAGCACAAAATTTATTAATCAAGCACCAGCATTGAAGTATATTTTACTTTGATTCATTTGGTAGAGTTCAGAATGTTACTTTTCTCTGACTTTTGATATGGTATTCTGATAGATAACTGGTTCCAATGATATGTCCAGTGCTGAATAACTCCTCACTGGTGTTCCTAGACTCTACCTGCATTTGATTGCATCACAAACAAAAAGTCATCTTTGACAAGGCTCTATCACCATGAATGAAACAAAAGGGAGTACAGTTTTATTCACAAAATTTCAACTCCAAAAGAGTTATCATTTCCCTGCTCCTGACTGGAGAATGCCTTTGAGGTGCAGGAAGTAAATAATAATAAAAACTACTCATCTGCAGGAGAATCCTGTTCTTTTCTCTGGTTGTTTCAGAACAGATGTGTCTGATGTCAGCAACAAACTTTTACTTCAGCCAAGTTACCCTTTATAAACAGATTTTTGTGGGATGGAGCTTTTTCAAGCCCTTATGATAACTGCAGTTATAACTGTGAAAGAAACCTCTTTAGATCCTCTTGATGTATCAAAGTTGTTATATGTGAAAGGAGGGGTTGGAATATAAATATCTAGCTCAGCATCCAAGAGAGTTGTGTATCTCTTGATAACATTTGATTTTGCTTTAACCCATTTAAGAACTTGTAAAGGGAACAGAAGCAGTCTGAGCCATGCGAGTCTTTAGTATACTATGAGAGGCAAAAATAGTTAAGTAGAGAGGGCACTGTACTACATTACTTGATTGATCAAAATTCAGCTGGAAGTAACTAATTTGTGGGACACCTTCTCATTCCAACAAGTAAAATAAAGGAAGAGTTGGTATTTAATTCACTCTGGATAACTGGTTTTAAGTTAGTATTGTACATGGACATAAATATTTTGTTCACAATGCTTAGTGCAAGGGAAGATCACCATTAAGTGCAAGAATTTAAAGACCCATGCTAAAACTTATCACCATAATTGTTGTGTTCATATCTTTTCACAAGTCATCTTCATTTATACTATGATATACCTCATCTCCCTTAGATATTAACACAGTTGATAGCCTACCAGAAACAGTGTTGATATTACCTGTTTTATACCAAGTATGCATGCCTCAAATTTTCAGTGCCACCTTCAGGGTATATGCAGTCTAAGAGTACTTTTAAGTCTACAACAGATTTCTGGGGCCCCAACAATATAGCAGTAGTAGTTGTGAGGAAGTGGCTCACCTAGGAACGTAGTATTTGTAGACATGGTAGTACAGTATATTGTTGTAGCAGATGAGGAAGAGGTTTATTACAGTGTGAAAAAGCATGATTGAGTCCTGATTCTTATGCATGTAAATTGTATTTAAAATGGTAGCAAAGATTTGGGTGAATACTGGAGATATTCATGATGAGGTTGCTATTATTGTAAGTCATGGATAGTGTCCCAGTTTCATTTTTATATTTATGTGACTTTGTAAATGAATTATTGAGGCACTATTCATGAATTATAGTTTTAAAGAGTATATAGTTTTGCAAATATTTTAAGAAGTGAAATGATATGAGTTTTTCATTCTTTGACTTTTGAATAGGTACATCAGCAATATTTTGTGGAATCTCTTTGATATGACTTAATGGATCTGCTGCTCAAAGTAGCTGAAATGTGGTAAACCTAGTCTGAAATAGCAATATCTTTTAATGTTCATTTCTTTCCATATTACATATTTGATATTGCTGTAAAATATTAGGGCTCCATACATTTAACATTTTTACACAAGTATATTTTGCTGATGTACTGCAAGATATTTTTGTAAGCACTTAAGTAATGTATTCTTTACGAAGTGTGAGGTGATAAATGGTGTACAGAATATGTGGACATTTATATTGTTCATAAATAGTTCTGAATAATATTCCATCAGAGTTAGTTGAAAAACAACTCCATTTTGGAATAACATAAGACTTTA
This sequence comes from Panulirus argus, assembly GCA_038088735.1. Taxonomy (NCBI): domain Eukaryota; kingdom Metazoa; phylum Arthropoda; class Malacostraca; order Decapoda; family Palinuridae; genus Panulirus; species Panulirus argus. The sequence goes on from JAYMFT010182814.1 coordinate 4,250, forward strand.
GACTGTTGGTTATCAGAAGTGCTGTACATCTTAGACTGATATAATGCTAAGCTGTCTTTGTGATACTACATAGTACATTGTAAAACATCATTGGTCTAAAGTACTTTAGAATGTTTCGAATATTTAGCTATGAACATGATCTGCTGCTTTTTTTCTCTTTTCTCTCCAGCAGCAAAAGTTATCACATGGACAAAGCTGTAGTAACTGTGATCTTTATTTCTCTGTCACTTGTAAACCTGTTGATATGTAGGAGTCTGTTGAACCAACATGGTTAGGTGGATAATACTGAAGATAATGCAGTATTGCATAACATTTACAGAATGCTTGCATGAATATGAAATTTGATAAGCGAATATGAAAAATAAGTACCAATACAATTCTGGATTTTCCAGGACAACTGTTAAGCAGTATTTAATAGGGTGAGTGTTGGTTGGCAGATTATTTATACAACAAACTTTTTTTTTTAAGCGGATGTATAAAAAAGGTGGAGTCATTGATTGTGATGTTGCTTGAGACAATGCAATATATTATGTATCATATTTGTATTATATTAATACACAAAAAGTTAAACAACATTTGATTGTTTCATTCGTGTTGCTAAACATTTAAATAATGCGAATAATGTACGGGGAAACGTTGTGGAAGATGTTTAATTAATGTTATATAAAGGTGAATATGTAAGAATGAGATCTTTGAATTATTTTCTCTTAAGTCTGTCGGAAAAAAAAAAGGTTAAATCTCGGTATATCAT